>JAODUO010000699.1:62500-100000 GCA_025642075.2 Ridgeia piscesae
TTACGCGTGGAATCCGGTACATGTTAACAGAACATTTATAATATAATTAACTTCATCTATGCAGTTGTTCGTATAATTATTTACTTTAATAACCCCTTATCATTGGAAATTAATTTTGAGTATGTACAAAATAGCAAATGTTAGTCAAAGTTAACGAGAGTAGTGTTCCCGCCATTCTAGAAGAATAAAACAGATAATTATGGGATACACGTGAATACCAAAATGGCGGAGAAGGAGGATCAGGATGAGCAAACTATCGCAAACGACCTCGTGGTCACTAAATATAAGATGGCTGCAGAGATGGTCAATGGTGGGTATTCACGGAACAGTAAAGACAATATGTTCGGCATGTTTTTGTGTGAAAGTCACGACTGCGTTCCGCCATAAATGAAGCCAAGGTTGACGGAGGTCTCGTACAAAGCCATGCTGTCACTTGTCATGGCGCGACCACGCCGTGTGCCGCACACGGAATGTCTCAACACAGTGTTCTAAGCATGGCCACAAAACGAAATAAAATGTTCCAGCCCATTATTTGCCCACAGTCTTTTGGAACTTTCCAATAACTTTACAAATACACAGCTCAGTTTATTTTATGTTTTTGATATTAAGTTTCCTTCGAAAAATGCAATTCCATATGGAATATTTTACAAGCAGGGCCCAGGGGTCGATTCTGGGACAGGTTACCTTGGATTCGTTACAAGATGTTTGTGATTCTCTTTATGTTGCTACTAGTATGCAACCACTTGTTTCCACATAGCACGACAGACTAAATATAAATTTAACATGACCTGACACTCATGTTGAATCCAGCCTGGTCGTTTTCTACATCAATATTTTGCACAAAGTTCATAAATTTATAGTAAAAATATTATGCTAGCCAGCAGTGCGGCATAATATACTGCACTTGAAATAGTAGATATACAATAAGGATGGGACAAATTTGGAATTTCACTCCAATACGAATATTCAGTAGCTTCGAATTCGATTACAATATTGAACGGTGTCGAGATGCCTTGCCGGGTGTCATCCTGTGGCATAAGCCCGTGCCAGAGTTGTCGGCATTGTTGCCATACGCTTCGTTCTTAGTTTACTTTCTGACCTAACCATGAAAACAATTTCTTACAGCCGCCAAACTTCTCACGTATCTTATGTACATATAGACAAAAGGTTACAAAATAAAATAATTTACATTCCTGCAAAGAGTAAAATTAACAAAACAAACTAGTGTGAAACTCGACATGATCTACAGCAGCTATGTGTAGCTCTGTGATTACCGTAACATTGGTAATTTATTGCAGGCGTTGCTACATAAATGACTTGACAAATTCCATAACTAACCCTAAGCTAAACCTTAACGCAACCCTGCTAACAAACGACCCCTCGACACAATACCGATATTACGGTACCACCGTGTTCATAGAGCTACACGTAACTGACGGCGATGATACCACATTGCCGGCGAGTTTGTTTTGTGACGTTTTTGTTTCAGTAATGTTGTGATTTTATTTTGTAACCTAGTGTGTATATGTATATATATATAAGATATGTGAGGAGCAGTTTGGTGGTTGTATGTTGTTAGTTTCATGGTTAAGTCAGAGAGTAAGATTGCCCGGTACTGATTTTGCGGCGGAAGACATGAAGAAAAATATTTTACAATATTGTTTAATTTCCAATCGGACAGTGGAAACAAGTTTGAATATTTGACATTTTTAATACAAATCAGCACTGTCACTGCTTTATTTAGAAACCCTTTCCCTGTGCTATTTGCATCAACTTATTCTGGTTCTCTGCACCGTATCTAATTACGTTGTGTTGTAGCTATCCTGAAGGATGCAGTGGGCCGTTGCAAGCCAGGCGAGAAGGTCGCTGACATCTGTGAGTTTGCTGACAAACAGCTAATTGAGCAGACGGCAAAGGTATTCAAGAAGGAAAAGGACCTTAAAAAAGGTGTGTTTCATGTGTAGAAGTTGCAGATTTATGATTCAGAGTATACACTGATATTGGCTACACGTTGGATGCAAGTGGATATACTTTTTAAATGCAGGAGAACAGATTTTGTGTATAAAAAATTTATTGGACAGCTTTGACAAGCATGATCTTAAATCAGTTACTTAGTAAAAATTAATGTTGTGCACGCTTAACAAAATTTAATGCAACGTCATATATTATGATTATGAAAATTTGGCAGTCGTTATGTGCATGAGCCAGTTTGGATGTCTTCACGTTACTTGCTCTTGTGTACCTAATAAACATCCTGGTATACTTCTTTATTTAATAAAAAATGCCAGATATTGTCCGAGGCAGAACATAATATTTTTAAGAAAATGGTCAGTCTTGCGCTAATCCACGGAATGATTGATTGCTCACTGAGAATCCTGACACTCCCTCTAGTGGCTACATTTGCATAATTCATAACAACAGTCAGGCTTCCAGTGATGGTACATTTTGGTCCCAAAGTGTTATCTAGATCGTCAGATTTCACCTGTCAGATTATGATTAGTTGAACTGGTTTCAATCTTTAATTCTTGTTTTTTTTCAATGTGATATACGTTAGTAGTTAAAACCCTGTTACCTTTGCACACGCTTGTAAATATAGCCACCATGCACAGTGCATAAGTCATGGTTGGCACTGATCATAACTGGCAGCTGTTATTTGGCAGTACGCGGTTATTAAATTTGACCGATTTGTCACTCTATACTTGGTACTATACTAGTATCTGGCACAGAAGTATAGTATTTGTTCTATGTTGTGTTACAGGGATTGCGTTTCCAACGTGTATTTCCATCAACAACTGTATTTGTCACTTCTCTCCTCTCAAGACTGACCCAGAAGTTGTCATCAAAGATGGCGACCTCGTCAAAATGTAAGTCATGCAGATGTTGCTGCCCACAAATGTAAGATGCAGATGTTGCTGCCCACAAATGTCATTGGGTGTTGAGAAGTGGGGCATTTTCAGACCGAATAATGTACAAGACTACAGCTGATGGTTTTCCCAGTTAAAATAGGCCATTTAAAAATATTTAACAGTGAAACATTGACATCTTTTTTCTGT
The DNA here is from genome assembly GCA_025642075.2 of Ridgeia piscesae. Taxonomy (NCBI): domain Eukaryota; kingdom Metazoa; phylum Annelida; class Polychaeta; order Sabellida; family Siboglinidae; genus Ridgeia; species Ridgeia piscesae. The sequence continues at coordinate 65,554 of JAODUO010000699.1, forward strand.
AGCACATTGTATTCGTGTAAAAAAGTGAGCTTTGGGGAGATTTCTTTGGTTTTACGTACTATGACTGAACCGTTGAACCTCTGGAGTTAGACATCACAAGATATGCTGGTATATGTTTCAGTGACATGGGCGCTCATGTTGACGGCTTCGTAGCAGTCTCGGCCCATACGTTTGTTGTTGGGGCATCTCCAGTAAGTTTACACATATTTAGCAATAACTGGTAGTGTGTACGGGAATATATGTGGGAAAAAATTCTTGAGAGTTCAATAATTTTCTAAATAGTGGATATGTAGTTTTAGTGTTATTCACATAGAATTCTTATTAAGTACACCATTATTAATTTTTTTTTAAAGTTAGAAGTACAGATTATTTTGTATGGTTCTTTAGTAGTCACCTGAGAGTCATTTGAATTTGATATCTAATGAAATGAACAATTATATGATGTTTGCAGTCGAATAATCTTATTATTCAGCAAGCTGTCTTACGTGTCAGTTCTTCATACGTCAGACAAGTAATATCATATCTAACCCTGTTTCAGACTTTCAGTCCAACGTTATATTATTTACAGTGTAAACAATAAACAGACCTTTGTATGATAATCTCATAATGCTTAGCCCAGTTGGATGCCTATGAAACTTAGTACTATCATAAACAGTTGGACAACTATCTTCATTTGTCTGAAGTGTGATATTTCAGTTTCACCTTAATTACTCGGTTGCCAGGACAACAAAGTAACAGGACGCAAGGCCGACGTCATCATGGCAGCGCACATGGCAGCTGAAGCCGCCCTGCGATTGGTCAAGCCCACCGTTGTGGTAAGACTCGGATATTTCAGACTTACCTTTGTTTGATTTTGGGTGATTAACATACACCAACATCATTTACAAGTTTTCATTTAAACTTTAAAGATGAAACACAAAAGTGACCTTTTCTCAAAACAGAGAAAATGGATATTTCGGGTTTTGTCGGGAAACCCTTGATGTTTCTCTCCATCCAAGTAACAGCCATGTTGTCTTACAGAACTTTGATGTGACAGACTCGATACAGAAGGCTTGTGAATCGTACAAGTGTAAGCCAATTGAAGGTAGGTAATTTCCTCATATCTCCGCATAGTTTTTTTACTTTTTATTAGATTTGTAATTGTTAAAGGTTAACTTAAAAATGACAAGGATATTATTTTGAACTTTTTATATGTGTTGATGAATGGATGATTTATTACGGAGATAATGTTATTAGTAATTGGATTTATTTATATCCAGTAATAATTGATTTTACAAGATGGTGCAAATATTCTGCTAATGTATTTAAATATTAAATTAATAGTTGTGAACAGTTAACCCTGTCATCCCTACAGTAGTGTTGTGTTAATAGTTTTTGCATCCTGTTAACCCTTTGTGTGCAGGTATGCTGTCTCACCAGTTGAAACAACATGTCATAGATGGAGAGAAATCAATCATTCAGAATCCGACGGAGCTCCAGAGGTTTGTCTTGGTGACTTTCTAATCCGTGATGCACTGATATAGTTTGCCAGCGTTCATATAGGCCTTGAAATCCTTGAAGTACACCTATCACATTACAAGGCCTTGATTTCCTAGAATTCTGGCATGACCCTTAAAAAGCCTTGATTATGCTCTGTCTCTGGCCTTTTTTCATCAGCAGCCAAATGAGCCAGTGTTTCCTGTTGGCTTCAAGCCTGACATCCAGTTTGTCATATTTACGTCAGTCTTGTGTTCTCACGCACTACTGACTAAACTATCTGGTTATTGTGACTGCAACTTTTCTTTTGTGCTATTGTGCAACAGATGCTCACTTAGCTATTGTCATTTGCAGGAGATATTGTAGTTTTATGTCAAACATTACGAACGTTATTGACATGGCACTATACAAAACAAAGGTTGTGTTATAAATGTCTATAAAACAATGGTATTAAAAAAATAATAAAAAAAAAGTTTGTACCATCAAAACTGACAAAATGCAATTGTTCAAACTAGATTTTAATTTAGTCTACTTCTCATGGCGAGTTCAGAATCTTGTTTATGGATAAGACTCGCTGTATTTGCGTTGATGTTCTCTGACTTGTTCACCTCCGTGTTGATATTCTCTGACTTGTTCACCTCCGTGTTGATGTTCTCTGACTTGTTCACCTCCGTGTTGATGTTCTCTGACTTGTTCACGTCCGTGGCTGCAGGCGGGAACATGACAAGTGCACTTTTGAAGTACACGAAGCGTACGCCATCGACATTCTTGTCAGTACGGGGGCAGACGCAAAGGTTGGTGCAGGTGTTTCTATGTATTTCTAGGCTGACGTAGACGTTACTCTGGGTTAAATGCATCGGTGTTTGTAATTTGCTGTTGATGTGCACAAAAGGTTCATGTTTGGTTAATTGTTTTCCGTGTGAAAATTGACAGTAACAAATCGATGTGTAGTGTAAAAATATAAACGTTCTGCCAGATGATATTAACGACACTGGTTTAGACGTCCCCAAATGAGAATGTTGGAAGGGAAAATTTTCAAAGTTGTCAGCTGCTGTAACCCACATAAAGCATTTTGTTATGACAGCGTCGTTATGACAGTGTGGTCTTTTACAGGGACGTGAACATGACACACGGACTACGATCTATAAGCGCACTCCGGACACAATATACAACCTAAAAATGAAAGCGTCTAGGCGTACGTATTTGCTTTTGAATACTTGCAACAGTGCCAGGGCCACCACTCCGTCGTGGGCCTTGAAAACCTTGAATTACATATCCAGTTACAAGGCCTTCTGGTTGGGAGGCACTTCTGCTGGCCATCATCTTATCTGGCACTATTGCACAGCAGTTGCTCATGGATCCTTGTGATAATGAGGACTTTGATAGCAAGGGGCTTCCTGTTCATTCAAGTCTTATCGGTTGCTGTGGTTACCAGATGTTTTGGGAAAAGACACTTTGACAACTGACATTTTGGTAATAAGACATTGTTAAGTTGGTAACAGGATGTGTCCCTGTACTCAAGCATATTTAGGTTATGACCATGAAATAGATTCGGGTTGATTTTGGCAATCTTAATTGTCGTTTTTTGACATTGAACAGTTTGGCTTCCACAGTTCCATGTTGTGATTTCTTTATGTTCGCAGAGTTTTTCAGTGAGGTTGACAAGCGATTTGGCGTCATGCCGTTCACATTAAGGTAAGTTATAATTGTAGGTTTGGGATGATACAAACAACGTTAATAATTTTATCGTTTCAATGAGCTAAGGGTAACAATTGTGTGTATTGTCACATTTACTGGCAATGTTTCTACATTTATTTGTTTGATTTGATCCACTTAAATGGGAAGTCCTCTTACATTCTGAAATAATTTCAGATTTGTTTTCAGAAGTATCCACAAGTTAGTACCATTGCAAAATATAGCCAAATGCAGCTGTTTTGGATTGAGTTTGACTACCACTGTCAATATATGGCAGAGTTTGGCTGCTATTGTCAATGTATGGATGGATGGGTTTGGCGATCAGTATTATTCTGGGTGGGTTTGTCTGCACTTGGGTGTATTCAGTGTCAGGACACGACTGTCAGTGACTGGTGCGTTTGGCGGCCACAGGTATACAGTCGTGATGTAGCTGTGTTGTCTGTGCCAGGGCGTGATGTAGCTGACTGTGTTGTCTGTGCCAGGGCGTGATGTAACTGACTGTTGTCTGTGCCAGGGCGTGATGTAGCTGACTGTGTTGTCTGTGCCAGGGCGTGATGTAGCTGACTGTGTTGTCTGTGCCAGGGCGTGATGTAGCTGACTGTGTTGTCTGTGCCAGGGCGTGATGTAGCTGACTGTGTTGTCTGTGCCAGGGCGTGATGTAGCTGACTGTGTTGTCTGTGCCAGGGCATGATGTAGCTGACTGTGTTGTCTGTGCCAGGGCGTGATGTAGCTGACTGTGTTGTCTGTGCCAGGGCGTGATGTAGCTGACTGTGTTGTCTGTGCCAGGGCGTGATGTAACTGACTGTTGTCTGTGCCAGGGCGTGATGTAACTGACTGTTGTCTGTGCCAGGGCGTGATGTAGCTGACTGTGTTGTCTGTGCCAAGGCGTGATGTAACTGACTGTGTTGTCTGTGCCAGGGCGTGATGTATGACTTGTCTGTGCCAGGGTGTAGCGACTGTGTTGTCTGTGCCAGGGCGTGATGTAGCTGACTGTGTTGTCTGTGCCAGGGCGTGATGTAGCTGACTGTGTTGTCTGTGCCAGGGCGTGATGTAGCTGACTGTGTTGTCTGTGCCAGGGCGTGATGTAGCTGACTGTGTTGTCTGTGCCAGGGCGTGATGTAGCTGACTGTGTTGTCTGTGCCAGGGCGTGATGTAGCTGACTGTGTTGTCTGTGCCAGGGCGTGATGTAGCTGACTGTGTTGTCTGTGCCAGGGCGTGATGTAGCCGACTGTGTTGTCTGTGCCAGGACATGATGTAGCTGACTGTGTTGTCTGTGCCAGGACATGATGTAGCTTGACTGTGTTGTCTGTGCCAGGCGTGATGTAGCTGACTGTGTTGTCTGTGCCAGGGCGTGATGTAGCTGACTGTGTTGTCTGTGCCAGGGCGTGATGTAGCTGACTGTGTTGTCTGTGCCAGGGCGTGATGTAGCTGACTGTGTTGTCTGTGCCAGGGCGTGATGTAGCTGACTGTGTTGTCTGTGCCAGGGCGTGATGTAGCTGACTGTGTTGTCTGTGCCAGGGCGTGATGTAGCTGACTGTGTTGTCTGTGCCAGGGCGTGATGTAGCTGACTGTGTTGTCTGTGCCAGGGCGTGATGTAGCTGACTGTGTTGTCTGTGCCAGGGCGTGATGTAGCTGACTGTGTTGTCTGTGCCAGGGCTGATGTAGCTGACTGTTGTCTGTGCCAGGGCATGGGATAGCAAGCTAAACTGGGTTGTATGTGCCAGGGCGTGATGTGCTGACGGGTGTTTCTGTGCCAGGGCGGATGTAGCTGACTGTTTTCTCGGAATGGCAGGGTAGTTGTGTACTTCTGTGCCAGGGAGCTGATGTACTGACTGGGTTGTCTGTGCCGGGGGATGTAAGCTGAACTTGTTTCTTGGCAGGGGTGATGTAAGCTGACTTGTTGTCTGTGCCAGGGCGTGATGTAACTGACCCGTGTGTCTGGGCGGAGAGTGCTGTGTTGTAGCTGGGAGCTGTGTTGTCTGTGCCAAGGCGTGATGTAAGCTGACTGTGTTGTCTGTGCCAGGGCGTGATGTAGCTGACTGTTGTTGTCTGTGCCAGGGCGTGATGTAAGCTGACTTGTTGTCTGTGGGCGTGATGTAGCTGCTGTGTTGTCTGTGCCAAAGGCGTGATGTAGCTGACTGTGTTGTCTGTGCCAGGGTAGTGATGTGTTGTCTGTGCCAGGGCGTGATGTAGCTGCTGTGTTGTGGTGCCAGGGCGGATGTAGCTGACTGTGTTGTCTGTGACAGGGCGTGTGTAAGCTCTGTGTTTCTGTGCCAGGGCGTTGTGTAGCGGACTGTGTTGTCTGTGCCAGGGCGTGATGTAGCTCTGTGTTTTCTGTGCCAGGGCGTGATGTAAACTGACTGTGTTGTCTGTGCCAGGGCGTGATGTAGCTGACTGTGTTGTCTGTGCCAAGGGGATGTAGCTGACTGTGTTGTCTGTGCCAAAGGCGTGAGTAAGCTGACTGTGTTTCTGTGCCAGGGCGTGAGTAAACTGACTGTGTTTCTGTGCCAGGGCGTGATGTAGTTCTGGGAAGGGGGGTGTCTTCTGTGTTCAGGGCGTGATGTAAGCTGACTGTGTGTCTGTGCCAGGGCGGATGTAAACTGACTGTGTTTCTGTGCCAAGGGTGATGTAAGCTGACTGTGTTGTCTGTGAGGGTGAGTCTGACTGTGTGTCTGTGCCAGGGAAGTCTCTGTGTTCTGGGAACTGAGGTAGCGTGTTGTCTGTGCCAGGGCGTGATGTAGCTGACTGTGTTGTCTGTGCCAGGGAGTTCTCTGTGTTTGGGAACTGAGCTGTGTTGTCTGTGCCAGGGCGTGATGTAAGCTGACTGTGTTTTCTGTGCCAGGGCGGATGTAGCTGACTGTGTTGTCTGTGACAGGGCGTGATGTGCTGACTGTGTTGTCTGTGCCAGGGACGTGATGTAAATCTGACTGTGTTTTCTGTGCCAGGGACGTGATGTATTGCTGTGTTGTTGTGCCAGGACATGATGTAGCTGACTGTGTTGTCTGTGCCAGGGGAGGTGATGTAGCTGACTGTTTGTCTGTGCCAGGAGCGTGATGTAGCTGACTGTGTTGTCTGTGCCAGGGGAGTAGCCGATGTGGTTCCAGGACTAGTAGACTGGTTGTCTGTGCAGGACATGATGTAGTTGACTGTGTTGTCTGTGCCAGGACATGATGTAGCGACTGTGTTGTCTGTGCCAGGACATGATGTAGCTGACTGTGTTGTCTGTGCCAGGACATGATGTAGCTGACTGTGTTGTCTGTGCCAGGACATGATGTAGCTGACTGTGTTGTCTGTGCCAGGACATGATGTAGCTGACTGTGTTGTCTGTGCTCAGGACATGATGAGGACTGGGTCTCAGGACATGAGAGCCACTGTGTTGTCTGTGCCAGGACATGATTAGCTGACTGTGTTGTCTGTGCCAGGACATTTGATGTAGGGTAACTGTGTTGTCTGTGCCAGGACATGATGTAGCTGACTGTGTTGTCTGTGCCAGGACATGATGTAGTTGACTGTGTTGTCTGTGCCAGGACATGATGTAGCTGACTGTGTTGTCTGTGCCAGGACATGATATAGCTGACTGTTTTTTGTGCCAGGTCATTTGAGGATGAGACCAAGGCTAAACTGGGGGTTGTGGAATGTGTCAAACACGAGCTGCTGGATCCCTTCGCCGTGCTGTGGGAACGGGAGGGTAAGTCTCTCTGTGTTCTGGGAACGGGAGGGTAAAGTCTCTGTTTTCTCGGAATGGGAGGGTAAGTCTCTGTATTCTGGGAATGGGAGGGTAAGTCTGTGTTCTGGAATTGGGAGGTTAAGTCTCTGTGTTCTGGGAATGGGAGGGTAAGTCTCTCTGAATCTCTGTGTTCTGGGAATGGGAGGGTAAGTCTCTCTGTGTTCTGGGAACGGGAGAGTAAGTCTGTGTTCTAGGAATGGGAGGGTAAGTCTCTCTGTGTTCTGGGAATGGGAGGGTAAGTCTCTGCGTGTTCTGGTAATGGGAGGGTAAGTCTCTCTGTGTTCTGGGAATGGGAGGGTAAGTCTGTGTTCTGGAATTGGGAGGTTAAGTCTCTCTGTGTTCTGGGAACGGGAGGGTAAGTCTCTCTGTGTTCTGGGAACGGGAGGGTAAGTCTCTCTGTGTTCTGGGAACGGGAGGGTAAGTCTCTCTGTGTTCTGGGAACGGGAGGGTAAGTCTCTCTGTGTTCTGGGAACGGGAGGGTAAGTCTCTCTGTGTTCTGGGAATGGGAGGGTAAGTCTCTCTGTGTTCTGGGAATGGGAGGGTAAGTCTCTCTGTGTTCTGGGAACGGGAGGGTAAGTCTCTGTGTTCTGGGAATGGGAGGGTAAGTCTCTGTGTTCTGGGAACGGGAGGGTAAGTCTCTCTGTGTTCTGGGAACGGGAGGGTAAGTCTCTGTGTTCTGGGAACGGGAGGGTAAGTCTCTCTGTGTTCTGGGAACGGGAGGGTAAGTCTCTGTGTTCTGGGAACGGGAGGGTAAGTCTCTCTGTGTTCTGGGAACGGGAGGGTAAGTCTCTGTGTTCTGGGAACGGGTGGGTAAGTCTCTCTGTGTTCTGGGAACGGGAGGGTAAGTCTCTGTGTTCTGGGAACGGGAGGGTAAGTCTCTCTGTGTTCTGGGAACGGGTGGGTAAGTCTCTCTGTGTTCTGGGAACGGGAGGGTAAGTCTCTGTGTTCTGGGAACGGGAGGGTAAGTCTCTCTGTGTTCTGGGAACGGGTGGGTAAGTCTCTCTGTGTTCTGGGAACGGGGGGTAAGTCTCTGTGTTCTGGGAACGGGAGGGTAAGTCTCTGTGTTCTGGGAACGGGAGGGTAAGTCTCTCTGTGTTCTGGGAACGGGAGGGTAAGTCTCTGTGTTCTGGGAACGGGTGGGTAAGTCTCTCTGTGTTCTGGGAACGGGAGGGTAAGTCTCTGTGTTCTGGGAACGGGAGGGTAAGTCTCTCTGTGTTCTGGGAACGGGTGGGTAAGTCTCTCTGTGTTCTGGGAACGGGTGGGTAAGTCTCTGTGTTCTGGGAACGGGAGGGTAAGTCTCTGTGTTCTGGGAACGGGAGGGTAAGTCTCTCTGTGTTCTGGGAACGGGTGGGTAAGTCTCTCTGTGTTCTGGGAACGGGTGGGTAAGTCTCTGTGTTCTGGGAACGGGTGGGTAAGTCTCTCTGTGTTCTGGGAACGGGAGGGTAAGTCTCTCTGTGTTCTGGGAACGGGAGGGTAAGTCTCTCTGTGTTCTGGGAACGGGTGGGTAAGTCTCTCTGTGTTCTGGGAACGGGTGGGTAAGTCTCTCAGTGTTCTGGGAACGGGTGGGTAAGTCTCTCTGTGTTCTGGGAACGGGAGGGTAAGTCTCTCTGTGTTCTGGGAACGGGTGGGTAAGTCTCTCTGTGTTCTGGGAACAGGTGGGTAAGTCTCTCTGTGTTCTGGGAACGGGAGGGTAAGTCTCTGTGTTCTGGGAACGGGAGGGTAAGTCCTCTGTGTTCTGGGAACGGGTGGGTAAGTCTAAGGATCCCTTTCCTGGGAATGGGGAGAATAAATCTCTGCTCTGAGAAATGGAAGGTAAGTTGCTGGATTCTTTCGCTGTACTCTGGGAACGGGAAGGTAAGTCTCTGCTGTTGGAACAGGAGGGTAAGCCTAGTCGATGGGGAGATGCAGGACTTTCCAGTGATATAACATTAGGTGTGTCTGTGGGAGGCATTTAAGCTCCTAAAATGAAGAGCTTTTTGGGGATTTGTCGCTTGCCTATATTACAAAACAGGGCCATTTAAATCGATCTGTTAGGTGGTTCTGCCGCTCGCATAATAGTGTAAACTAGTAGAAGATGTTGCTTGAAACCTCTCTAACTGAAACTTATCCCAGCACGATAAAGTACCATTTGTTTTACCAACTTGCAGCTGGGTTCTTAAATGACCCTCTATTACATTTTTCAGGAGAGCTAGTGGCTCAGTTCAAGTTCACTGTGCTGTTGATGCCCAATGGCCCAATGAAGATCACTGGGCTGCCCTTTGACCCCGACTGCTACAAGACGGAATACAGCATTGAGGACGAGGATCTCAAGGTAATAACCTATGTAGCAGCCCTACAGGGTATTTGCCTGTCACAGAGAACATGGCATTGTTTTTTGGTGTACTCTTGACACACGATCTCGTGATAACTTGTGCTGCAAGAAACTAATAGACACAGGCTTGAAATTGTGTTTCTGGTCTTGGCTATTTTATATACCCAAAGATGTAAGTAATTAATATCCAATATGCTCAACATCGTGACTGAGTTCCATTGTGTTCCATATAGCAGGAGTTCACTGTTAATAAAATATACTGCGTTTAATATACACTGGGTTCTTGTACAAAGTGCAATTTAAGCTAAAGAGGTTCCATATAAGTTTCATATTCAACAGAATATGAAACTTATGCAACCTCTTTAGCTTAAATTGCACTTTCATGTAAGTTACAAAAGTTACGTGTTAGTTTAAAAAAGTACACTTTACTGATTGGTCTGCAACGTCCAAAGATAACTACTAGATACCATTGCTCCAAAAATAAAAATGTATGCACTGTTTCTCACCTAAAAAGGGAGGGTCTCTACTTGGCAGTATGCCTCTATTATCCTTTTTTTTTTCATTACCAATTTTACTATTTACTTGCTTTATTTACTCGTACCTCATAATTGTTTTAATTGTATGTTATGTGTTGTACCTTTTATGTATACATATGGACTTTTTGTCTGTAATAAACATAATATATTAGAGATAACACAGTATATCCGTCAGTACCCAGCATAGCTTTATGCAGAGACCTGTCCACCCGTCATTTGGATGGGTAAACACTTTTGTGGACAGGTAGAAATATGGGTGGACGGGTATAAAATGAAGGAGCAAAAAAGGTGTTCCAAAACCATAGATATTGTCAGTTATGCCTTAGAAGTGAGTGTAAATGGTGTCATATGTGTTTGTAGTCCATTTCAGGTCATCAGACACATTTTAAAGTTTGTGAACTGGCTTAACCCATTTTATCCTGAAGCTAGTGCAGACGAGTTGCAGCCTGTTCCTGATCATTTCCTCAAACCAATCTGTCGGCATTAAAAAATGACAGGCCTACGACTAGAATCGTATTCTGGATAAAAAGGGTAACTACGACTAGAATCATATTCTGGATAAAATGGGTTAACAGTTAACATCCATGTGTCCACCAAAACATGTGTGACTGGCAATAATTTGGTCCTGCATAAAGCCCTTGGCCCAGTTTCATAAAGCAGTGGGCTTCTGGTACCCAGCCACACCCATGATGTATGTGTGTGTGTGTTTCCAGACACTGCTGGCAACGTCCGCCAGTCGTAAGGCGGCCAAGAAGAAGAAGAAGAAGGCGGTGAAGGCCATCAACGAGGAGGTTGCGGACGTCCTCCCCTCTGCCCCTGCCCCGGCGGCCCCGCCGGCCACCGCCGTCAAGTCATAGGACGTACAGCAACACATCCTACAAGTGTGAACCATTCACGGTGTAGTTTGCGGCCAGCGCTGCAGTAGAGCAACGTTGTGTTTGCCAGAGGGTGATTGCGAGAACGCTGCCGGCTTGGTGGCAGTGCCAAGACGGACTACTGCCATTACGTGCTGTGTCCAGTTTTGTCTTCATAGTTTATTTTTCCGTACCAGCGGTGCTAACAACAGCGACTAGCGCCAACTGAACTAGCTATCGCGATGGTGCTCCCACGGTGTGGAGGGTCGTCGTAACGTAAATCACAAACATGTCACTGCTGAAATAAATGTCATTGAAATGTTTTTCTATGTTTCTGGTTGTGCTCGTCTCCAAATTGGATGGGCGTGGTTCTTTGGACTGATAAAAGTGTTCTATAGAAATGTCAAAAACGTGGTGGGAGTAAAGTAAATTTGCAAGTCATGTTGAAGGACATGCCAGCATTGTATAAAAACTGCACAAGACTTGTAATAAACGTGTTTGGCTTTGATTATAATTTATTACTTGATCATTTACTGATTACAACATCACAGGCCAACAAAGCTGTTGAATATGATTTCAGGCTTAGTATATTAATTTTGGTTTCGTTTGTAACTAAACCCAAGCATACGTACACATATATCTCTATTATAACGTCGACACAGAACACATGAGATTTGCTGTAGTCGTGTAATGTGAGCCTCTTCTGTCACTTGTGTTATCCAGTACTTGCGTTTGTACAAAATGTGCTGTGGACGTTACTTTCTGTTTGACTGTTGTGGGTGAGAGAGGCCAGAACAGGTGAAATAAAGCTGTTATACAGTACACTGTAATCACCTCTTTTGATGTTATTATTTTTTGCTAGCTAACAACACTTATGTATGGGGAGCGGTGGTCGCGCGGTAGAGCGCCGGACTGTCAATCGAGGGGACGGTGGTTCAATCCCACCTACGCCGTTTTGAAACTTAGGCAATTTCTTCACCCCACATTTGCCTGTGTCTTTAGGAAGATACACTAAAAGCCGGTGGTCCCTTCTGTCTGATGTCTATGCCAGGGGGAAGAAAAAGATCCCACACAGGAGGTAAATGTGTAACCTGTAGTGGACTCACAAATTCTATAGAAGAACAACTGCGTTAGCCCAAGTTTGGGCTGTTGGAGGCAATCACCTAAGATCAAGACTTGATAAAGCATACAGAGCAGCGACAACAACATTCAGAGAGCATCTAATGGCATATCATCCAGCCCTTAGGACTCGAAGGCATCCTCTGTGCATCAACGGTTGTTGCGACTAACGTGGGTACCAGCCAACAGTATACCATTACATCCCACAATACAAAAATATCCCACAATTCTAATAAAACTAGGTGCTACCATAATGATTATTAGAATACAAAATACCCAACAACAGCAGCCTGCACATGGCTTGGAGAATAATATTGCAACGTCCAGTCTCGAAACTAGATACAAAATTATACGTGACGTTTACAAAAAGCACTAATATACAATTATGATTTCCCGCTGAAACATTTACAATTTTCTAATAATGCCCTGTTTACATTGGTGGCATAACCCAACCAGCAAACACTGTAAGCTTGACGTAATATGAAGCGATAATTTACTGCATAAGCTTGATAAAATATAAAGCGTAGAAATAACATCCAGTTCTTGGGACTGCTCAAAGCGCTTTACACACGAGACCTGTTCAAAACCGTCTTGGCTTCTCTGGGAAGCTCTGTCCTGCCTCGTCACCTCCGTCTATCGTCCAGTTCTCTATAACCTAGATGTCGGTTGTCTACAGTACTTAAGGCTCCCCGTTACTCACCATCACTTCCCCTACTTGAGCAGTTACATTGGCGTCCAGTTGTATACCGACTTAAGGTTCAATTGGCTGTTATATACAGTACTGTTTCTATTCAACAACCGACATACTTAGTTAATCTGCTGCATTTCTCTGGCATCTCTAGAACTCTTAGATCATCCGTTTCCAAACAACGTTTGTTCCTAAAACTAAGTTGAATATTGGCAAACATGCTTTCTCTGTGGCTGCGCCAACAGTTTGGAATCAACTGTTTGAAATTGCATTTCCACCATAAATTGTTGGCGGTTCCATGCTCCAAATTACAACTTTTGCTTGTCCCTGTGTATGACTAGCCAAATGATTGTGTTTGTTGCACTTCTGAGCTTGAACTTTGTCAGGATATAGGTGCTATAGATGTTTTACAATTACAGTGTATTATTATTATTACAGACTAGATGTCAGTGTGTGTTCTCTACAGCACAGATGTCAGCTTGTGTTCTCTACAGCCTTGATGTCAGCGTGTGTTCTCTACAGCCTAGATGATGGCGTGTGTTCTCTACAGCCTAGATGTCAGCATTTGTTCTCCACAGCCTTGATGTCAGCGTGTGTTCTCTACAGCCTAGATGTCAGCGTGTGTTCTCCACAACCTAGATGTCAGCGGGTGTGTCGATTGTATCAGGTTCTCTGGCCTGACATGGTCCTTTTATCTTCATGGAGTTGAGCCTGCGGGGCTGAGAGGTAGAGGCGGAGCAGGCATAGTTCTCCTCTCCAACCTCAGCAGATACCTCCAGGTCCTGCTGCAAGCAACACGGGCACCATTGAGGGGATTCATTTCAAACGAGTGAGCAGTTCCTGTGTTATATGTTGTCATTTTGTATTACCTATTTATAACTACAACATGCATGTTGAAGGTTTACTGCCTGCCAATTTATGTTTAGTTACTTTATTAAGTTTGGTCACATCTGAAAGATTCAGGTGTGTTAAAATGGTAAACAAAACATACAGTTTCAAAACAAAATTGACTGGCAATAATGTTGAGGTGAGCAGAGTCGACCGCAAAACCCTTTGATGTTTAACTTCCCACGTTCTAGACAGATTTCCTATTACAAATTCTCGGCAGAGGAGCTGGCAAGGAGGGTGCCTTTATGGTTAATAAAACCTATCAGCTTCCATACATTCAAGATGTATTGTATAAAAACAAGATAATTTCTCATAAGTATTTTCCTGCTACTTTTTTTCTTCAAATCCATGCATAGCTTGTTAGATGCACAAGCTGATACATAACCGTATTTATGTGAATCGGCTTGAGTTTGCTGCCATGTGGGTCATTAACTATGCAGCCCGATTATAATGAATATTCATGTATGCACAGTGACTGCTCATTTTAAACGTATCCATGATCATGCCTTGTATGGATAGTATAGACAAAGCACACACTAGAAACACCGCGTTTGTGGAGTTATTTTCTTTATGTTGTCAGGGTTATAAGTGATTAATAAAACACATTTCTAATGAAAGATAGGCATAAAATTACATGAAATAATTAATAATTACATTAACAGAATTAATTAAAAGTTGCATACATTATAAAGAACTGATCGATATAGGCTAAGGAATCTCTAGCAACACGTAAGTAGCTGCAGTGGTTGGGGCCTAAACCTGAATGCCAAAATACACTTGCGTTGACAAAGTGTTGATTGATTTTTTTGCATTTTTAATGCAATTTTGAATTGTCTTTAAAAAGTAGTTCTCAAGCATGTTGTTGATTGACTGCTATTTGATCTGAAACAAAATGCCACCCCATCTAGCTGTCCTAAACATTTCCTGTGTGGGTCAATACAACCACAGTGCAGCCACCTATAAGTACATAACAAGTAAGGGTAAGTGGAGGGTAAAACAGGTGGAATGGTGCCCTTTTAATATTCACTATTTCATGTACACGCCATCAAAATAAGGTATCTTAAAGTCTGGACCATTGCAGTGTGTAAAACCTGTCCATGGTTCTGGTACTATAACATTTTTAATTCTACAAAGAGTGGATGCAAAGACCGAAAACAGGTTAAGCACATAACATGTACAAAGGTAGTCATCACACCCCATTTCGGGTGTATATATAAACAGTTGCAGTGTAGGTGAAACAGTGTTATTGCAAAATATGTACCATTTTATGTCACAAACCACTGCATGTGTCATGCTACATAATTTTATTATTGGTGTGGTTTGTCTACTCTAAACCTATACCAGTAATGTTTTTTTGCAGGTGTAAAGTATATTCGACCATTCCTAATGTTAACCCTTGGGTTCCCACAAAATTAAGGTTCTGGTGAAATCCCCTCCAACGCCCCACAATGTTCATACACGTTTAGTGAAGTTTTTTTTAATGACACCAACTCAAAAACTTCCAATGTTAAGCTATATGACATATCAAATAGGCTATTCCTGAAGTTGCTTATAACATGCATAGTATCGTTTGAGGGAAGTATTTTAAGTTATATAGCAACGAAAAACATTTGCGAGACTACTTATAAAACTGGCCTAGGACTCACTGCATCATTCGATTTGTCGTTCTTGCCACCAGGGGACTGGTGCTGCCCACTGGTTTCATCCACTTGAACTGATGCTCCAGCATCATTTAACTGGTCCTCCTTGGATTGCTTGCGCCTGAATGAAATTTGTGTGCGGCGGATCCTGTCAATGCAACATTCAGGTAAATTGTAGGAAAAATGTACAAACACTTAACGCAAGTTAAATTTTGTATTTCCAAAACATTATGTAATGCAGAGGTGTTGCTTATTTTATATCGGATTGAATTTAGTCAACAAACCAGAAAACATAAACAAACTGAGTTTGTAAGTAACACATTGAAAATTAAACTAAACACAGCATCTAGTAGCTATGCATACAATACATACATACATACAATACGTACATACACTGTACATAGTTACATACCATAATGGAAACAATGTATAGTTGTACTGAAAGGAAATGCAAGAAGTTAAACACTTATTATTTGTATATATTCCTTGTAGATTCCTAAACTAATTTATAATATTAATACATTACTATACTTTATATATATATATATATATATATATATATATATATATATATATATATATATATATATATATATATATACATATAGTAATACATATAAAGACTGATCATTGTCATTACTACCCACATTACTATAAACTTTCATATTTTTGTAGAAAAGTTCTTTTAAAATGAGTTTTTAACTGATAAACAGTACTGCATGTCTGCAGGTCTGGCTGTAAAGCATACACAGAATAACTGTAAGACTTCAACTACAGTTAATTTTTAGGCTTTATCTTTTTGAGTTAACACAATAAAATGAACACTTAATGTAGCTATAAATTATTGAAAACTGAACCGTTCATATTGTATACACTTACAATGTATTACAACTAGAATAAATGTTGACAAGTGATGTATCTAGAACACATGTTGTTTGTTTACTGTGTAGTTTGAGATCTGCCTTCTGGCACTCCATTGTCTTTACTTTCCATCTTATTCCCACAATTTATTCTCAAATTCTTACCTTTTTCGGTCAGCAGCATTTCTGAAAAAAAAAAAAATATTTTCATTCAGTGTCAGGTTACACAGCAATTATAATTAATTAAACAGATTTAAGTATTCATAATAGTGAATGGCGATGATTTTAGTAGCCATTTTAGAAAACTAGAGCATTTAAAAATAATTTTTATTCTGACCACATCATTAAGTTGGCGAGGGAAACTAATTTACATTCAGAGCCATGTAATGGTATTTGTTGTCTGGTAACAAAACTAGTAATATACAATTACATAATGATCAAACCAAAAGAAACAGCCAACATGTCAATCAATTTATAAGCACCCAACGACAGACAAAACAGAACAGACGTTGGCCATAATGTGCCCATTGAGCGCACGGATCCAAGTCCCTGTCTGATACCGACCAAAAAGATTATTTAAAGATAATCCTGTTTTTTTTAAATATCATGCAATCATTTAAAGGAAATAAAAAGTCTGTTATTCCCCTGCATGTTATGATTTTCTAAACGGGCCAAAAATTGGCGGCATTGAAAGCGAAGCAGTCTCAAGCACAGAAACTATGGCATCAGTCAGAATCACAGGATGACCCTTAACACAAAGGATAGCACTGCACTAAAACATGGAAAGATAGCCGTGATGACAGGTTTTAAATCAAACTTATACAACATTATATATTTTCTGTATGTTTTTAATGTCAAATGAAATATAAAGGTAAGTTCTTATATAGCGCAGTATCCAATCCTCAGGATTGCTCAAAGTGCTTTTACACTTGACTTCCTTGACAGACTTGTTCAATCAGACCTGTTCAATCAGACACTGCTACAATTAATGCACGAAGGCTGCTTGTACACATATCCACCACTGTCTATAGCCAGGTACTCATTTATACAGCTGAGTGAACTGGAGCATTGTAGAGTGAAAAACAATTGCTCAAGGTTTTAACACCGCAGCACAGGATTCGAGCCCAGGTCCTCGTAGTCGAGAGTCCGAAGCTCTACACCTGAGCCACTGCGCTCTACAAGTGTATACAAAGCCAGGCTTTGTGTACACTTGGAAAACAGCATTTTAACTAATGTCTTGTTATTATTTCCTCTGTAGGCAGAAATAGGTATTAGTGACAATGCGCTGTAGATGGTAAATATACTGCTGTTGTTTTATGTGAGTAACCGAAACATACCTGACTACAGCGGCCAGCAGTGCAACAAGCAGGATGACTGTTATGACTCCGAAGGCAGCTCCCAGGGCTACTGTGCTGCTTCTGTAGCCTACAGACAAGGTCACAACAAGTCATACAATTACATGTTCACAGCCCCACAACTGTGGTGGTGCTTCTGTAGTGCGCACACACATTCACGAAAAGTCATACCATTACATGTTCACAGCCCCCACAACTGTGGTGGTGCTTCTGTAGTGCGCACACACAGTTCACCAAAAGTCATACAATTACATGTTCACAGCCCCCACAACTGTGGTGGTGCTTCTGTAGTGCGCAGACACAGTCACCAAAAGTCATACCATTACATGTTACAGCCCCCACAACTGTGGTGGTGCTTCTGTAGTGTGCACACACAGTCACGAAAAGTCATACAATTACATGTTCACAGCCCCCACAGCTGTGGTGGTGCTTCTGTAGTGTGCACACAGTCACCAAAAGTCATACAATTACATGTTCACAGCCCCCACAACTGTGGTGGTGCTTCTGTAGTGTGCACACAGTCACCAAAAGTCATACAATTACATGTTCACAGCCCCCACAACTGTGGTGGTGCTTCTGTAGTGTGCAGGCACAGTCACCAAAAGTCATACAATTACATGTTCACAGCCCCCACAACTGTGGTGGTGCTTCTGTAGTGTGCAGACACAGTCACCAAAAGTCATACAATTACATGTTCACAGCCCCACAACTGTGGTGGTGCTTCTGTAGTGTGCAGACACAGTCACCAAAAGTCATACAATTACATGTTCACAGCCCCACAACTGTGGTGGTGCTTCTGCAGTGTGCAGACACAGTCACCAAAAGTCATACAATTACATGTTCACAGCCCCGCAACTGTGGTGGTGCTTCTGTAGTGTGCAGACACAGTCACCAAAAGTCATACAATTACATGTTCACAGCCCCACAACTGTGGTGGTGCTTCTGTAGTGTGCAGACACAGTCACCAAAAGTCATACCATTACATGTTCACAGCCCCACAACTGTGGTGGTGCTTCTGTAGTGTGCAGACACAGTCACCAAAAGTCATACAATTACATGTTCACAGCCCCACAACTGTGGTGGTGCTTCTGTAGTGTGCAGACACAGTCACCAAAAGTCATACAATTACATGTTCACAGCCCCCACAACTGTTGTGGTGCTTCTGTAGTGTGCAGACACAGTCACCAAAAGTCATACCATTACATGTTCACAGCCCCCACAACTGTTGTGGTGCTTCTGTAGTGTGCAGACACAGTCACCAAAAGTCATACAATTACATGTTCACAGCCCCCACAACTGTTGTGGTGCTTCTGTAGTGTGCAGACACAGTCACCAAAAGTCATACAATTACATGTTCACAGCCCCCACAACTGTTGTGGTGCTTCTGTAGTGTGCAGACACAGTCACCAAAAGTCATACAATTACATGTTCACAGCCCCACAACTGTTGTGGTGCTTCTGTAGTGTGCAGACACAGTCACCAAAAGTCATACAATTACATGTTCACAGCCCCCACAACTGTTGTGGTGCTTCTGTAGTGTGCAGACACAGTCACCAAAAGTCATACAATTACATGTTCACAGCCCCCACAACTGTTGTGGTGCTTCTGTAGTGTGCAGACACAGTCACCAAAAGTCATACCATTACATGTTCACAGCCCCCACAACTGTGGTGGTGCTTCTGTAGTGTGCAGACACAGTCACCAAAAGTCATACAATTACATGTTCACAGCCCCCACAACTGTGGTGGTGCTTCTGTAGTGTGCAGACACAGTCACCAAAAGTCATACCATTACATGTTCACAGCCCCACAACTGTGGTGGTGCTTCTGTACTGTGCAGACAATCACCAAAATTCGTACAATTACATGTTCACAGCCCCCACAACTGTGGTGGTGCTTCTATAGTGTGCACACACAGTCACCAAAAGTCATGCAATTACACCGCAATAGCTCCAAGGGCTATAGTAATGCTCATATAGCATTCAGGGACAGAGTCACACCAAGTCATAAAACGACATCACCACAGCTGTAGAGCTATGCTAGCCTTAAAAATCTAAATTGTTTTGAATATTTATTTTATATTTAGAAAACCATTACCGACACTTTTTGAAAGATATTTTATTTGTAACATTTGTTGACACGTTTTATACACTACTTAGATACAGTATGAAAGCAAAGTTTTTGTATGTGCATTGTGGAGAATACACAGTTGAACATAGCATTCCAAACAGAAACTGGAATAGTATATAAGCTTCCAGAACATTGCAAGTTTATGTAACCAAAACTTTGTTTTCTCTACTTACACTTGCCAAATACTGGTAATGATAATACGGCAATTGCTTTTGTGTTTCAATCTTCCAAAACCAAAATTGTGCAAAGCATTTTCCATATTGAGGAACTTACGAATGGCGGCCTCATTCTTCACTGTGCAATGTCGTCCCATCCAAACTTCTGGACACCTGCAACATGCATCAGGAGACATTTAAAGAGCTCCTTAGGTCCTTACTTCCGATTCATACAGTGTGGTTTTATATCAACATTTCTTGACTTTGTTTTGCCAAAAGTGGCTATACTTTCAGATGGTTTTATAGTGACAGAGAGATGATATTACATTTTGAATGCAGCTACAGAGAAAGCACTTTTGCTAATATTAGGCTTTGTCTTATGAACCAAAATTTATCTATGGATTCTGGGGATATAAAAAAATGCAGGAAATTAACTACTGGTATATAAGATGGTTGTCTGGTGAGTAGGAAGGCTGGCTAATAAGGTCTCCATGGGTGTCATACATACAAGGAAACTGCGACATAAAAACGTGTCATGAATTATGTATAGAAATGTATCTTACTTGCACTGGTATGTGTGTTTCTGACGGCCACATGTGCCTCCATTCTCACATGGGTTGTCACCGCAGACGTCTGTGTCACAACGCAGAGATAACAGTGTGCAAATGTACGTGTGACAGTTGATAAAGAGGACGATGTGACGGAGCAATTAGAGCTTCCGAATCTCGAAAGTAAGATTCTGGGTTTCAATCCTTATGTGATGTTATATTTCATGCTCCAATGACAACTTCTGCCTGTCCCCGTATATGACCAGCCAAATTATTTTGTTTGATGTGCGTCTGAGCTTGAACTTTCCAAGGATATACCAGTGTAGGCGCTATAGAAGTTTTACAATTATTATTATACCATCCTCACAAGTCAGAGATTGGTGGTTATGCTACTACACTGTTGTCTGATCATCTCCAAAAAGCTGGGCAGTGAACAAACGTTGAACTTTACAATTGACTTTGCCAGTTGCTATTGCATCAGCCGTGGGAACAATGCAAATACCGACCCCACTTTGAAGATGAACTGTTGTGAATCCCAATATATAATGGCCTATTCACATCCTAAACATTGCATGCAACATGAGCAGCGTGTGGCTGAAATCACCCAAAATATGATATCAAATGACTGGAGGCCGACCACACCCCTTATATGTGATTTCATTGGCTGACGTTAAAAGAGGAGTGTTTGAAAGGGATGTGCCAGGGGTAGAGAAGAGCTGGTAGTGGTACTGACCTAATCACCTGCAGCACCACCTGGCAAGTGAGGGTGGTTTTTAGTACCGCGTTTTGAACTTTGGGCAAATTCATTCCTTACATATTGCTCCAGTTCATTCACCTATAAATCGTTAGATTGTGGGAACATTTACATATGGTCTCAGGTGGTTTCCTCCAAACAGCCCAAACTTGGGCTAACGCAGGAGTTGTCCTCTAGAATTAGTGAGTCCATACAGGTTACACATTTACCCCCTGTGTGGGATCTTTTACTTCCCCTTGTATAGACACCAGACAGAAGGGACCACAGACTTTTAGTGTCTCTTCCGAAAGACACAGGCAAATGTGGGATGAACGAAATTGCTTAAGTTTCTAAATGGCGGTAGGTGAGATTGAACCACCATCCCTTCGATTGACAGTCCGGCACTCTACTGCGCGACCACCGCTCCTATGACTAGACAGCCTCTGTACATTAATTGCAGCATTCAAGATGATATTTAAAAGAGCAGAGGGTGAAATGTAAAACACTTTGTATGTCCTAATGACTGCATATCATATCATATCATATCATATCATATAAAAGAATACACCTTTTTACAAACACTTTATACAATGACGATACCTTCACAGCTGTTGTTCGGGCTCAGGTTATGGAAGCCATCCTTGCAGACGCATGTAAAGCGGCCATCTTTCATCATGCATGTAGTGGTGGTGACGTCACAGGTATTGTCCTCCTCACGCTCACACATGTCCCACTCTACAGGTGTGAGACAACAACGGGAACATGATCAGCTGGCATCACTAAGAACCTTCTTCTCCCACATTTTACCCATCTTGGTGCCTACGAATTTGAAGATTCAAGTGCCTCATTTGATTACCTGACACATCAACTGTGTCACCTGAATACGTCTGGTGTCTTCATGTTTCTACTGTCTATTCTAAATATCAAATTTTGCCACACCATTAAGCTCAAATCCTCACATTTTATCACTTCAAATTCTTGATGTTTCAATTCATTCCTGTACTAGAGTGAAGTGGCTCAGGGGTAGTGCTTCGGACTCTGGACTAAGAGGACCCGGGTTTGAATCCTGTGCCATGGTGTTAAAACCTTGGGCAAGTGTTTTTGACCCTACATTGATCGAGTTCACTCAGCTGTATAAATGAGTACCTGGCTATAGACAGTGGTGTATATGTGGACGAGCAACCTTCGCGCATTAATTGTAGCATATGGCTAGATTCTTCCCAGAGAAGTTGAGATGGTGTCTGATTGAACAGGTCTCTCAGGGAAATAAACTGTAAAACGCTTTGAGCAATCCTGAGGCGCTATATAAGAACTTACCTTTAGCTTTTAAATAGCACATTTCACCAAACATTGTATAAGCATACGCCTTCTCGTTTTAACACACATGACACATTATTTATTATAAAACATTGCCAGTAGAAATTATCAGTTTTTCATGAAGAAACTACAAGTACCACCAAAGGACACAGCAACTGGTTGTTTGGAGGTGTTCACCTTCGAAAGTGAGTCCACTAACATCAACGAGTTTGTCTGTGTGTTGCCTGGAGTCTCTCTTTTGAAAGTAAGACTCAAGTTTCTTCACATCGACCGAGGCTTCTTGTAGGAAGTAGAGCTTTACACGGACCACTGGTGTTTGTCTGAAACATGTCAAGTAGAGCTTTACAAGGACCACAGGTGTTTGTCTGAAACATGTCAAGTAGAGCTTTACAAGGACCACAGGTGTTTGTCTGAAACACGTCAAGTAGAGCTTTACAAGGACCACTAGTGTTTGTCTGAAACATGTCATGTAGAGCTTTACAAGGACCACTGGTGTTTGTCTGAAATATGTCAAGTAGAGCTTTACAAGGACCACTGGTGTTTGTCTGAAATATGTCATGTAGAGCTTTACAAGGACCACTGGTGTTTGTCTGAAACATGTAAAATAGAGCTTTACAAGGATCACTGGTGTTTGTCTGAAACACGTCAAGTAGAGCATTTACAAGGACCACTGGTGTTTGTCTGAAACATGTCAAGTAGAGCTTTAAAATGGACCACTGGTGTTTGTCTGAAACATGTAAAAGTAGAGCTTTAAAATGGATCACTTGTGTTTGTCTGAAACACGTCAAGTAGAGCATTTACATGGACCACTTGTGTTTGTCTGAAACACGTCAAGTAGAGCTTTACAAGGACCACTGGTGTTTGTCTGAAACATGTCAAGTAGAGCTTTACATGGACCACTGGTGTTTGTCTGAAACATGTCAAGTAGAGCTTTACATGGACCACTTGTGTTTGTCTGAAACACGTCAAGTAGAGCTTTACATGGACCACTGGTGTTTGTCTGAAACAAGGACCAATGGTGTTTGTCTGCAACACGTCAAGTAAAGCTTTACAAGGACCACTGTTGTTTGTCTCAAACACATCAAGTCGAGCTTTACAAGGACCACTGGTGTTTGTGTGAAGCATGTCAAGTAGAGCTTTACAAGGACCACTGGTGTTTGTCTGAAACATGTCAAGTAGAGCTTTACAAGGACCACTGGTGTTTGTCTGAAATGTCAAGTAGAGCTTTACAAGGACCACTGGTGTTATCTGAAACACGTCAAGTAGAGCTTTACATGGACCACTGGTGTTTGTCTGAAACATGTCAAGTAGAGCTTTACAAGGACCACTGGTGTTTGTCTGAAACATGTCAAGTAGAGCTTTACAAGGACCACTGGTGTTTGTCTGAAATATGTCAAGTAGAGCTTTACAAGGACCACTGTTGTTTGTCTGAAATATGTCAAGTAAAGCTTTACATGGACCACTGGTGTTTGTCTGAAACCTGACTCTTTAAATGAAGATTGGCTAAATTATTAAATCCCTGAAAAGAGTTCTCTACAAAATCAGGAAAAAATATTTGCTCTACTGGTCTCCTGTGATTAAATCAAACTCATCAACAATAAAAATTTTTTTTTTCAATTTTGTTTGATATTACAGACGATCGAAAATTGCACCAATGCCAAACTTTTGCCATGCACCAATGTGTTTCACTGTCATCTCCGTGTTTCATACAGTGAACCTCAAATTTGACTTCCAAGTGTACTTCTGCATTGGAACAACTGACGAAGGACCTAGTACATTTCCACCACTCCCATCACAACAAACCACGTGGAAACTATTCAATCTTAGAGTTGTGACAAATAAAAACATGGTGACAAACTTGTCACTGATTGGAACATTTGGCTAATTAAGAGATAATTGTGGTGTGACATTATTTTGATGACATGTATATTATATATAATATATATATATATATATATATATATATATATATATATATATATATATATATATATATATATATATATATGGTGAATACTGTGGTGACATATGTATGGTGACATTATTAAACTAATATCGTTGTGTTGTGTGAATGTCTACCATGTGAATTTCCCATTTAGGACTATTAAAGGTTATTGTATTATTATGATGACATATGTATGCATTTGTATAGTGACATTACTGTCATGACACATGTATGGTGACATTATTGTCATGACATATCTATGCATTTTTGTGTGACATTATTGCGACGATATATGTATGGTGACTAATGTGATGACAAATAGCAGTAAAAATGTGATAACAGTGAACTGTCATGACATACAACGATGGTGACATAAAAGTATGACCGATAAACATGGTGACATGAACTCAGGTGACATTTACCTGTTGGATGGAGAGATCTTTGCAACCTGTGCAGCAACAAGACCCACACCTTCTAAGACGTCAGTGAACTGCAACAACACAGTATGTAGGATACTCATACAATGCAATGGTTTCTTTACTAATGTCAATACATGACCATGATTACATCTGACAAAAGTAATAAGTGAACCTGACATGAATTGCATATTTTATATTCTGGCATCCTTGCACGCCAGAGCCATTTTCTATGCAAACTCGCACTGGCAAACTTCTTATGAGAAGTGCATGATTTTAGCGGACTCAAACTAGTTTATTTTCTTCACCAATCATGAGGCATCACCCATGGGAACAATGCTAATACCCACCACAACCTGAAGATGGATACACAGTTTCTGGGAATTCCAGCATATTACGACCCATCCACTCAATCACAAGAGCAGCTGCACGTTATTGTGTATATAAATATTTGCTTCTAAACACCAAACATTGCTTGTCCCATGAGCAGCATGTGGCTGAAATCACCCAAAAGTATTACTTGACTGGAGGCCAACCACACTGCTCATGGGCTAGTTCATTGGCTGATGTTAAGAGGGTTTTTTGAAAGGGATGTGCCAGGGGTAAAGAACTGGTACTGACATAATCAGCTGCAGCAACCCCGGGATGCTCTATAGATTTGGAACATAAACACCGTCTACACCTTCTGCCACAGTGCAGGAATTACTAAGGCAACAGAAACTGAACCAAATCATCCAGGCATTGAATTGCAACAACACGGTACTCCTAATTCTTTCACTGCATGAGCCTGGTGTTAACTTTTAGTCTGTTGCCTAACATGCCACGTGTAAGGTAGCAATAAGGTTTTATTACACAAGTATTAGTTCCCAATACACATGCGTGAGGGAGGATGCTCACCATGCGAGCGACATTTTCTTCGACCGTCTTAAAGAGTTCCGAGCCTGTGTCATTCATCTGACTGCTGTATGATACGTATCCCTCCTCCGTCTCCATCACAGCAAAGGTCAAGTTTGCGTAGTACCGTTTTGGAGCTGCAATTATCACTTTAGAATTAAACATCACTGGCTCATCGTGTCATCTAGTAGCTCGTGGGTTGCAGAAGATACATCTGGATTTTGAAAATGGAAACATCTGAATGAATAATTAATCTGTGCACGTCTCGAATATCAAAATCAATATTTAGGTATCTGCAGAGGGGAGTCTATTAAGAATTTCAGAGACAATGCAGGTTAATGGAACAAGATATGTAATAAGATACACATTTGCTGGTGGCCAGGTGATGCTGCTCGGACAGTTTCTCACCTCTTGATTGCTTACCGGTCAACTCCCTGAAAAATGCTCATTCACTGGTCAGTTGTTGACCAAAGAAATTAGTGCTCACCAAGGAATATGAAGCTTACACATTATGACATCTCAGCGCATTTTGACATAACGCTGCGGAAGTGAAATGTACAATATATTACAAACAAAACATTGCTCTAAATTACATGAACAATAATACTTCAATTGTAATTGATTAACAGCCAACAACTTGAGGTGTATTACTCAGAAGGTACAATACAAACTGACATCCTATCACATAC
Source organism: Ridgeia piscesae (assembly GCA_025642075.2). NCBI lineage: Eukaryota > Metazoa > Annelida > Polychaeta > Sabellida > Siboglinidae > Ridgeia > Ridgeia piscesae. Next base: position 91,529 of record JAODUO010000699.1, read on the forward strand.
AGCATGAGACAAAAATATACTTTACACAAACATAAATTACACAAACATAAGTTTACACAACATTTTGATGCAGTTGTAGCGGCTGAATACAGATATGAATAACAATTTCTATAAGGGCGAGCAACTGTTTATTCTGTCATTTTCTTGGTGAGCAACTCTCCTGGGGGTGATTAATTTGCCACAATGTGTTTTGCAACTGTTCCAATCACTCGAACATTAAGCAAATTCATACAGTCAGATTAATCTTTTTATAATGGCACCATGCAGACAGCTACAAATCTAGGGTTACATGCCCTGCCCATGAGGCTGCCAAATTTGAGACCATTGATTTTTAAAAATTTCATTGTAAGCAATACATTTCACAGGTTATAATTTTGCAACTTTTCAGTACTTAGACCAAAATACGTAGACCGTATTTTCAATAACATGAGGTTAATTATATACTCAGTGGTGAACTAATATGCAAACTGAACATATTTTAGCAACAAGGTTCTCAGAGTTTTTGATTCACAACTGTGTGGTACTAACCCAGGAGACAGACCACTTTGCTTGTACTGATGACATACTCAGGCTGACATCTGCACTCAAATGACCCCACCGTATTGACACAATACTGTCCCAGTCCTTTGCACTCGACCTCGACTTTGCACTCGTCAACATCTGCAAGAGACAACACCAGGGACCGACACTGTCTCAGACCATTGCATTCATCAACATCTACAAGAGACAACACCAGGGACCGACACTGTCTCAGACCATTGCATTCATCAACATCTACAAGAGACAACACCAGGGACCGACACTGTCTCAGACCATTGGATTCATCAACATCTACAAGAGACAACACCAGGGACTGACACTGTCTCAGACCATTGCATTCATTAACATCTACAAGAGACAACACCAGGGACCGACACTGTCTCAGACCACTGCATTCATCGACATCTACAAGAGACAACACCAGGGACCGACACTGTCTCAGACCATTGCATTCATTGACATCTACAAGAGACAACACCAGGGACCGACACTGTCTCAGACCACTGCATTCATCGACATCTACAAGAGACAACACCAGGGACCGACACTCTCTCAGACCATTGCATTCATTAACATCTACAAGAGACAACACCAGGGACCGACACTGTCTCAGACCATTGCATTCATCAACATCTACAAGAGACAACACCAGGGACTGACACTGTCTCAGACCATTGCATTCATCAACATCTACAAGAGACAACACCAGGGACTGACACTGTCTCAGACCATTGCATTCATCAACATCTACAAGAGGCAACACCAGGGACCGACACTGTCTCAGACCATTGCATTCATCAACATCTACAAGAGGCAACACAAGGGACCGACATTGTCTCAGACCATTGCATTCATCAACATCTACAAGAGACAACACCAGGGACCGACACTGTCTCAGACCATTGCATTCATCAACATCTACAAGAGACAACACCAGGGACCGACACTGCCTCAGACCATTGCATTCATCAACATCTACAAGAGACAACACCAGGGACCGACACTGTCTCAGACCATTGCATTCATCGACATCTACAAGAGACAACACCAGGGACCAACACTGTCTCAGACCATTGCATTCATCAACATCTACAAGAGACAACACCAGGGACCGACACTGTCTCAGACCATTGCATTCATTGACATCTACAAGAGACAACACCAGGGACTGACACTGTCTCAGACCACTGCATTCATCAACATCTACAAGAGACAACACCAGGGACCGACACTGTCTCAGACCATTGCATTCATCAACATCTACAAGAGACAACACCAGGGACCGACACTGTCTCAGACCATTGCATTCATCAACATCTACAAGAGACAACACCAGGGACTGACACTGTCTCAGACCATTGCATTCATCGACATCTACAAGAGACAACACCAGGGACTGACACTGTCTCAGACCATTGCATTCATCAACATCTACAAGAGGCAACACAAGGGACCGACACTGTCTCAGACCACTGCATTCATCGACATCTACAAGAGACAACACCAGGGACCGACACTGTCTCAGACCATTCGATTCATCAACATCTACAAGAGACAACACCAGGGACCGACACTGTCTCAGACCATTGCATTCATTAACATCTACAAGAGACAACACCAGGGACCGACACTGTCTCAGACCATTGCATTCATCGACATCTACAAGAGACAACACCAGGGACCGACACTGTCTCAGACCATTGCATTCATCGACATCTACAAGAGACAACACCAGGGACCGACACTGTCTCAGACCATTCCATTCATCAACATCTACAAGAGACAACACAAGGGACCGACATTGTCTCAGACCATTGCATTCATCAACATCTACAAGAGACAACACCAGGGACCGACACTGTCTCAGACCATTGCATTCATCAACATCTACAAGAGACAACACCAGGGACCGACACTGTCTCAGACCATTCGATTCATCAACATCTACAAGAGACAACACCAGGGACCGACACTGTCTCAGACCATTGCATTCATCAACATCTACAAGAGACAACACCAGGGACCGACACTGTCTCAGACCATTGCATTCATCAACATCTACAAGAGACAACACCAGGGACCGACACTGTCTCAGACCATTCCATTCATCAACATCTACAAGAGACAACACCAGGGACCGACACTGTCTCAGACCATTGCATTCATCAACATCTACAAGAGACAACACAAGGGACCGACATTGTCTCAGACCATTGCATTCATCAACATCTACAAGAGGCAACACAAGGGACCGACATTGTCTCAGACCACTGCATTCATCGACATCTACAAGAGACAACACCAGGGACCGACACTGTCTCAGACCATTGCATTCATCAACATCTACAAGAGGCAACACAAGGGACCGACATTGTCTCAGACCATTGCATTCATCAACATCTACAAGAGACAACACCAGGGACCGACACTGTCTCAGACCATTGCATTCATCAACATCTACAAGAGGCAACACCAGGGACCGACACTCTCTCAGACCATTGCATTCATCAACATCTACAAGAGGCAACACCAGGGACCGACACTGTCTCAGACCATTGCATTCATCAACATCTACAAGAGGCAACACCAGGGACCGACACTGTCTCAGACCATTGCATTCATCAACATCTACAAGAGACAACACCAGGGACCGACACTGTCTCAGACCATTGCATTCATCAACATCTACAAGAGACAACACCAGGGACTGACACTGTCTCAGACCACTGCATTCATCAACATCTACAAGAGACAACACCAGGGACTGACACTGTCTCAGACCATTGCATTCATTAACATCTACAAGAGACAACACCAGGGACTGACACTGTCTCAGACCATTGCATTCATCAACATCTACAAGAGACAACACAAGGGACCGACATTGTCTCAGACCATTCCATTCATCAACATCTACAAGAGACAACACCAGGGACTGACACTGTCTCAGACCATTGCATTCATTAACATCTACAAGAAACAACACCAGGGACCGACACTCTCTCAGACCATTGCATTCATCAACATCTACAAGAGGCAACACCAGGGACCGACACTGTCTCAGACCATTGCATTCATCAACATCTACAAGAGACAACACCAGGGACCGACACTGTCTCAGACCATTGCATTCATCAACATCTACAAGAGACAACACCAGGGACCGACACTGTCTCAGACCATTGCATTCATCAACATCTGCAAGAGGCAACACCAGGGACCGACACTCTCTGAGACCATTGCATTCATCAACATCTACAAGAGACAACACCAGGGACCGACACTGTCTCAGACCATTGCATTCATCAACATCTACAAGAGGCAACACAAGGGACCGACATTGTCTCAGACCATTGCATTCATCAACATCTACAAGAGACAACACCAGGGACCGACACTGTCTCAGACCATTGCATTCATCAACATCTACAAGAGACAACACAGGGGACTAATCTATGATCACATTTGTGCCTATCCTCAATTACAATGGTTTCTTCCTTGGGGTTCATATTTTCAATATGTCACTATCTACTCAAGTATATTGCTGTCAGTTTAATGAACGAACACGAGTGTTTTTAAAAAATAATAAAAAAGTACGTTGCCTGCCAGATTGGTTAACTTACCTTTAAAGTGAAAAAATGTTAATAAACTGAATATCTTATTTATATTTTACTTTTGTCATTTGTTGTTGCATCAACTTCAGCTTGACCCTGTCAATACTAACTAATGTGGTACTTTAACACAACACACACACACAAGCAAGGAGAGAATGCTACCTGGTTTACTTTTTAGCAAAAAGTGTTCTAAGCAAGACTAAAATAAATCATAGCTGAGGAGATACCTGTACGAAATAGCTGACCCATTAACTCAACAGGTAAAGGTGTGTTCGTGACACTGACAGGTGTGGTGAACAGAACTTACCTACACAGGTGCCGTTGTCCAGCAGATGGAAGCCAGGGTGGGAGCAAGCTGAATGTCACAACACATTGAAGCTTAAATAATTCAATGCTTTATTTCAGACACAATCATACATACTTACATCAGTCCTTACAACAGTTATACTAACAATAAAAGCACATTATATATATTATATTATATTATATATATATATATATATATATATATATATATATATATATATATATATATATATATATATATATATATATATGTATATATCTAAAGTAATACATTAATAATCAGTATGAATATAGCTAAATAACATATTTAATATTCACCATAACTACATAAGGAAATCAAATATAGATAAGAATCTGCTGTTGGGAGCCATTGCGGTGTTTATATTGGAAAGATCTGAGGTAACGTGTTAAAAAAATCTGATTGAATCAGTGTACATGTTCTGGAATTTTGCAGTGCATTTCATTAAAACATCATATACAGTTAATTAACCAATGAAAATATATCATTGCACATTCCCTTTGACAACACTGTGAAATGTAAATTTTTGTGTCCAGGATCCAGGCCGTCTGTGATGAAACGTTAACACACGTAAATATACAAACAAGATCATATTTTAAAAAGTTTAATTAGACATAAAATACACTGACAATTACAGAAAGATGTGATGAGATCTAGTTTTTAGATATCACAATTAATGAAAATAGCATTTCACAAAGAGCATGACCCCACAAAGACATATGGTTACTTGAACAAACACAAAAAACATGTTACATACCTCCACATTTCACCCCATTTCCAGCTAACCCCTCGGGACAGGATGCACACGAATAACCCATGTGTGACGTAGACAATGCGCTGCATGCGTTGTCATAGTAACAGGAGTTTGGCTGACACATGTTCACTCTCTGTTTGCAGAAGCGTCCCGTGAACCCTTCGGTACACTCACAGTCAGCCAGGTAAAAGTTCTCTGTTGACATCGGGGAGGGGGTTACAGTTACAGTATGCAATCCTTAGGACTATTACTCAAAGTGTGCTACATATAACTTCTTGGCAGTAGTAGTAATATTAGTAGCATGTGAGTGCACATATTGAACTAAAATGGTCCATAGGACTTAATTTCACATAAAACTTCATGATAAATTAATAACTTCAATACATTGCGTATTTATACAATGTATATATATATATATATATATATATATATATATATATATATATATATATATATATATATATATATAGGGTGGGGAGCCATCCCGAAATCGTTGATTACAGAATGGCCAGATGTTCTTAGTTTATATTGTTATTAATTAGGATCAGTATATGATTATTGTAATGTTTTTCTGCATATTATATGCAAAGCTAATAACTTCGGCTTTATATATAAAGCTCTTATACAAACATATAGTCGCCTTGTGTTATTCAGCAAACTACCAGTAGTCACGATTCCTGTTCTCCTTAGTATGTAGGATCGTCCCACATAAAACCACCATTTGAACAAAAGTTGAAATGTTATTTATGTGGGCGATGCTGCAACCTATTTTCATACTATAGGGTAACCCGACCTGACCACGTGACTAGCGTGTCCGACTACAAGTTTCAGCCTCTTTTTCATTTGCAGCCAAATGTATGTAGGTAATGTATGCGCAAATGGGGCATTATTATGTAGGTAACAATTGTAATATTAACTTAAAAAACATACAGTGCAACTGTTTGACATCATATGAATGGACATGCATTCAGAAAGTTTAGTTTGAAATATATATCAATGAAATACCTATTGTGCATTTCTAAAATACCTAGGACTGTCCGGTTGGCGAGTGTATGCTGCAGCCACGAGTTTTGTGCATGCCAATGCAATGAAATAAATGCAAATGGGCCAATAGGCCCTGATGTCTTCTGGACTACATGTATGTAATTATGAATGAAATGCATTTTGGCGAATCATGGTCACTGCCTAGTCTTTTCTACATAATCACATCAAGTGGCATTTTCTCTGGTTAACCAAATGAGATGAAAAGAAACAGTTAAATTGTGTGAATGCAGTGATGGGACTAGCTTTAGTCTAGTTGGAGACATCTACTCTCATTCCACTCAGCTAGCCCAGTGATCAGAACGCGGTTGATATCAATAAAGTGTATGATATTTCATTCTCTAGTTGTTCATAATAATAATTTTATATGTTTTTTAAAAGTGACCACAGTACTAAAGATAATTAAATATGCATCAAATTAAACTAAACTTGCATTTACAGATAATTAACAGTTATGAAGACAATTGGGGGCAGTCCAAGTTACTGTTTCCCAGTCTGTCCAGGCAATCACAAGCAAAATGTGGACATGTAGCTTTTTCGGAGGTCCTTAAAAACAATACAAATTTCTTGTGTATAACCTATGTACCCAAAGATAGCCTATGCAAAATTTAAGATTCCTATTTCTTATAAATATAATCTATGGTTAAGATTTCTTATTTAAAAGTATGAAATTGTTTTAACAAATACAAATGGACTTCAAGATCACACAACTATATCTTAATTGCCATTTAATTAAAATAGTTCATTAAAAAAATCTGCATGGTTTCTAAGCATCATAAATGACTAAATCCAGAAATATTGTATGCTTATGGGCCAACTTTGGTTTCAAACAGTCTAGGGGGAAAGCAACCAGTGTTAACCAGATAAAATTCACGCAGTTGTAACCACTCAACTGTAGCTGCTATGAATCCAGTAGCACAAGAAAAACATCTTACTTGAACTAAATATATACTGCTCTGATGTCAGGAAGTTGAAGGAACACTTTGCTTGATTCATACAGGCGCACACGTCCAATCGTGGCCAGTACAGACTTTGCAGGTGATATTCGTCTATACCAAATATCTTCAGGTAGAGGGCGACACTATCCATGATTTGGGATGATGGCATCCACTCAAAGTCCCCAGTATTCTCATCTTAGAAAGATATCAACATGGCATTCAGTGCATCTTAACCATTGTTTGTTTGAAGTGTACATTTAAGGATATTAGTAGCAGATGCAGGTTTTGCAGGAAATCTTGCAAGAAATGTAAGCATACCGGTACATCTAATACCTGGCTGTTATGTGGTTGTTGTATTTTTCACATTACATTGTTTTCAATAACCTCTTTCAGATAGCATCAACTCATTGTTTCATTGGTATGTTTGATTTGTATCTACGATTTGATAAACCACAAAATATCAGAAAATGAAATGTTTTCCATTGTCCTAACAAAATCTGAATAACTATTAATGTTCTGGATGAAACAACATTAACACTGTTGTTTATTGAAAAACTCAGTGTACTCACCAAACGAATACTGCTCAGCAGGGATATTTGTCTCCAAACGAAATGAGTACAAGTCGTCGTCTTCTACGTCAAGGACCATGGTGAGGCTTTGGCCTGGTACTACTCTGATGGCAGGTTTATTGTTAAAGACCGGTGCTCGGTTACCTGTCACACAAAATACACAAACTACTACAGCCTTTGTTTAATATTAATATTAATCTAATAATATACTTTGTGTACTTATCTTGACAGCACTGTCCTTCAGGCTAGCGGTTCTTATTGATGGCGATGTCAACACTGGGATTGCTAAAGCCAGGACTCTGCCAAAATCTGTTAAAACAAAGAGGAATCAGAATGTCCACAATGGTGAAGGTTTATGCAGCATCTATCCTTCCATCCCTCTTGTATGCCTGCGAAACCTGGACTGTGAACAGTTGGCTTGCCAGAAAGCTGAATCACTTCCACTAGGGTTGCCTCGGGAAACTGTCAAAGATTAAATGACAGGAGAAGGTGCCGGGCACTGTAGTTCTTGCCAAGGCTGGCATGACCAGCATTCACACCATGCTCTGCAGTGCACAGCTGAGGTGGGCTGAGTGTCTGATGAGCATCTGTGGAAGATCTTCCATGGAGAACTGATTGAAGCATATCGCAGATGCTCCCGTGGTGTACAGAAAAAAGATACAAGGACTCCTAGAAAGTCTCTCTCAACACA
>JAODUO010000699.1:107500-125000 GCA_025642075.2 Ridgeia piscesae
GCTGGAGACACGAATGTGTCAACATACTGGAGACTGCTAGGAGCCTGAAGGACAAGCCGTGCTGGCAGCAACATGCCAGCGCTGAAAACACGTGTCACATGTTATGTTGCTACAAACATATATGACAGATGTCATGTTGCTATAAACATATATGACAGATGTCATGTTGCTATAAACAATAATACAACAGACATAATATTTGATGTTTCTTTGTGCTGGCTATAAATCATGTAAGATGCGTTTGTAGCAACATAACCTTTGATATTGAATATATTGTTCATGCCTCCAAGAATGGTTTATTGTAGAATGATTTAACTTACTTTAGAGCATAATTGTCGATGATGAGTACAACGTTTCGACCCGTCAGCTACGGGCCTTGTTCACGTACTGGTGTCATGTGTGTTGGCTCAGATTTCGGCGGGATGGCTGCCAGATGGCATCCCTGGTCTATGTTCATAGTAGGGGCTCTCTGTTTGATATATATATATATATATATATATATATATATATATATATATATATGACTCCTTCACTTTTCTCTTGTGCCAGTTGGATCCATGAAATGTCCTAATTATCATCGACAATTATGCTCCAAAGTAAGTTAAATCATACTACAATAAACCATTCTTGGAGGCATGAACAATATATTCAAAATCAAAGGTTATGTTGCTACAAACGCATGTTACATGATTTATAGCCGGTCACAAACAAACATCAAATGTTATGTTGATACAAACATAAACAAACATCATGCGATATATATACTCAAATAAGTGTATAACTTCATGTCTATACTTCTTTTCAAAGCATATTTCTTCATTATTTTCTAGGTGATTTATTATTAAGTATTTATTTACATGACTTGTTTTTTGTTATCTGTCTTCAACTAAATTGATTGAACAAAAATATTACTATTGATACAAACACATGTCACAGGCTATATTAATACTACAAATACATGGCATATGAACCACTGCTATAATTGTGCATCACATGATATGTTGCTACAAATACACATCACGTGACACTCATGTGAGACTCTCCAATTCTAAAAATAAATCATAATTCCTAAATAACATCATGGCTATAAACAGTCATCCGTGTATTTGAGCATGCATAGCCCAGTCACCAGAGTTTGTCCAATGTTTGAAAAGAGAAGCCAGAGACTGACAAATCAGAGAAGCACTGAAGCATTATGGGCCAACAGGTGTCATATGGACATGTAAGATAATCATGTTAATAATTACCTGTTGTAGCAACAGGGCGCAAACTTATCCTTGGGTAGTATACGATTATCAATATCCATCGATCGCAGAACGTAGCAATCACCCCTGACACGGCGGTATCTGATCTCCATATGGAGAATGCTGCATGGACACTGAGGGGGTATGACTGGATCACGCTTGTCCTCGACCTCATAGGCCCAGCGTAAACATACCATGTCATGGTTACCCCGGGTAATGATGGTGGTTCTAAGGTGGTACATGTACTTGCCAGGTACCCCTGTTAAACACAATGTGTGAAACTAAGTAACGTAAGTAAACTTTATTTGGAATTGTATAACCACATTAATGCAAACAATCATGAAAATCAAAAAAATTCATGTTGCTTTGTATCACACTCTAGCTATCAGTCATTCATCTTTTATAGCGCAGCACCCAATCGTCACAATTTACTCCCTTGACTTCTCTATGAAACGTCCAGCAATTGTTTCATGAAGACTATACGTACACAGATATCCACCACTTCTTATAATCAGGTACTCATTGATACAGCTGAGTGAACTGGAGCAATGTAGAACGAGCGAACTTGCCCAAGGCTCGACACAGCAGTACGGGATCGGGATCTCTCGTTCAAGAATCCAAATCTGTTGCCACTGAGCCACAACTTATGTGTAATATTTCTTTGAGATCATCAAGTGTTTTGTATTCCTTTTGATAATGGACGAAGACTAATCATCCCCACTCATCCACCATACAGCCGAGTACTTTGGTCGGTACACCATTTAAAAAATATGGCATGTAGCCGAGTCCGTCGATACATACAGTGAGATTTGAGACACCTGGTTTATAATCAGGTACTCATTGATAGTAGCCACTGACTGCACCTCTACACTCTGTGTGTGTGTGTGTGTGTGTGTGTGTGTGTTGTGTGTGTGTTGTGTGTGTGTTGTGTGTGTTGTATGTGTGCATGTATGTGTGAATATGTGCATGTATGTAAGTGTGCAAGTGTTTGTATGCATGTTCAAATTAAATAAAGCATTTATAAAAAAACATCCTATTTACATAAACAACATTTACAAAGAAGACAAAGACTTGAAAGTCTAATCTGGTATATTAATATACACAATCCCTTTACCATTACAATAACTTCACATTACATCCTCTCAGTTTTAACAATATACAACCTCTTCTTTTAGATATTCACTCACACACTCGTCAAAGAAGAAAACTGTACTCATCATACCAATGTTTGAGTCAAGATCTGGTCTGTAAATGTCCGACACATTCACATGTCTGCCTTGCACAAAATCAGTATACCCTAGTAGAATGGGGTGTTTACTCCACTGTACTTTGCTGCCCCACCGCATGCTGCCAGAGCCGTAGTCAAACAGCAGGCAAGACTCGTTGCTATCGGTGGCAAGTACTGCTTGGAAACTTACGCTCTGGCAGAGAAAATAAAAAACAAAATTTTACTGTCATTTCAAGTTAAATGTGCTCATAAGAGGTAAAGGGAAGTTCTTACAGTGTATAGCAAACAATTCTCAGGATTGGTAAAAAACCATTACTTAAAATTAAATGCCATACATTAGTGATAAAAGATTGAAGTAAAAACATGGTGACTTATCTGCATACAGCATGCAACTGCTTTGCTACTAAATCACAACAGCACTACACTAGAGGGTTGTTGTTAGTTTGAATCAATGTTTACTAAACATTGCTGTCCAGCTTGTGTTCAGCTAGATTGTGTTTATTTGGAGATTTAACTGAGGTGTACAGAAACATAAAGTACAGAAACATTATTACTCTTAAATGTTTTAATATATTTTTTTTATTTAGAAAATGCTGTGAAGGCAGAAACAAGGGAAAGAACCAATATTTTTATTCCTTAATTTATATATTTTACGGAGCTTGGTGACACATACCTCTGACTCGTTGAAGATGTAAGCGGGATATGCACGAGCATTCTCCCATGTTGCCACGAGAACAAATGTTGGTGATGTGAAACTGCCTTTACACCACCTCACAGCATCACTCTTGAACTGAGTGAAAATCTTTGCTCCTTCTTTTGTCTGGTTAAATTCAGAATGTACGTTGATATACAGTGCTCCTGAACCTTGTGACATGTCCAGATCCGTCCAGTAGGGAGCAATGATGACTGCTTTTCTAGGAAAGGCGTCGTTGGAAAAGGGATTCACTTTGTTGTACTTCTTGTGAAGGGATATGTAACCGTTTGTGCTTACCTGAAAAGAAAAAACCTTAAGACCAGCTTGCTTTATATTATTAAAAATATTTACTCAAAAATGATAACGGCACAATTTGTAAAGGAACACAGGACACAATTCTTTATAGAAACTGAAAAACCTCAGTTTACAATAACCTTTGTAACAGAGCCACCTTGGAATTAAGGTCACCCTAAGACAGTCTAACATTTTGTCTACACACTGTAAACCATAGGAAGTTAATGTTGCCCTTCAAGTCACTTTTGCCTTGTCCAAAGGGTGATTTTAATAGTGAGGCTGACTTGGGTGACCTTAATAGTAAGGTTCCCTTGAGTGACATTAATAGTGAGGTTCTCTTAGTGACCTTAATAGTGAGGTTCCCTGTAGTGACATTGATATTGTGAGGTTCCTTAGGGTGACCGTATGTCCCTTAGGTTTTCACACTGATGTATTTTTTCATGTTGACATGGAACACTAAATTGCCCAGTGTAGTGATTTCTATCATATCAACACTGGAATCGGATATTAAAATGTTAAGAAGTGAACTCACTAGAACTACTTTCCAATCTGCATGTAATTTTTAATATGCACATGATTTCCTTGCTGAAAACTGAATCACACGATCATTGAAGCAATGACCTACAGTGTAGCGCCAACCAAAAGTCACACTTACATAGAACTTCCGATACTTGTATGCAAAGTAAGGGAGTCCACCGTATATGGGGTATGGGCCGTATACTTTGTCATCAGCCTGCATTGGTGAGCTTGTGTTGTAGGCATAGCGAAACAGTTGGGCTGAGAAAAGACAACGTTACCATGACAACAATGTAAGTTCATGCGCAGCACAATATCCAATCAGACGGATTGCTCAAGGCACTTTACACTAGCTTCACTTGGTAGCAGACCTGTTCAATCGAACAACATCTCAACTTCCCTGGGAAGCCTCAAGCCAAGATTATTTGTACATGAATATCCACCACAGTCTGTAGCCAGTTGTGTGAACTGGAGCAATGTAGAATGAATGAACTTGCTCAAGGTCCAAAAAGGCAGAACTCAGATTCTCTTAGTCGTGAGTCAGAAGCTCTAGCTACTCCACCACTGTGCCACTGCTCCACTGCACCACTGGGCCACTGCTCCACTGTGCCACTGCTCCACTGCACCACTGCTGCACTGCTCCACTGTGCCACTGTGCCACTGCTCCACTGCTCCACTGCGCCACTGCTCCACTGTGCCACTGCTCCACTGCTCCACTGTGCCACTGCTCCACTGCGCCACTGCTCCACTGTGCCACTGCTCCACTGTGCCACTGCTCCACTGCTCCACTGCGCCACTGCTCCACTGTGCCACTGCTCCACTGCACCACTGTGCCACTGCGCCACCGCGCCACTGCACCACTGCGCCATACACAAGAACTCATTTAATCAACTATAATTTTATAATAATTTTTTTATTAATGATGTTGAGGTTCACTCTGCTGTATGAATGAGTGTGTGCCAAACACCGTCTCGACATCTCTGGGAAGATTTCAGCCATGCTGTAACTAATGGGTATAAACTATTTGTGCACAAATAACCACCATTGTATATAAACAGATAAGTAGTGTAAGTGCAATAATTATATAATGGCTGAATGCTTCCCAATGAAGTCAAGATAGGGCATTAGTCAGGATAGGACCCTACGCTGTATAAGAATATAGATCATCCACCATTATTTTCATGACGGCACTTCATACTACAAGTCTCTTTGGTGTTCAACGTGAAAAAATATAACTAATGTAAATGGTTATTGATTTATATAGCACCATATTTATACAGTAATATTCTATGGTGCTGCACAATACACGAAGAAGTAATGGAAGACAATATAAACATTGAACATAATACACATATATTTATATAATATAAAATAGTAAAATAAATTAGCTAATAAATATATTAATAAATTGTTTAATTAATAAAAAGAAAAAAGAAAACAAATAATAAAAATATTTTTATTACAAACATCCGACATAGACTAAGATCATGTGCTAACCATAATATACAGTCTTACCTAAATAATCGACACTGGACGGATTTTATGTGACCATGCTTGTGACATGATTTTCGTGATTATACCGGGATTTCCTGGCTCTTTCAAAGGTGATTATTTCTTCGTGCCCTCAAATAACACAGCCAACATAAATATGGACCACATTGATACACTTTAATTTTCTCAGAAATGTCACCAGACATGTTGATGAACTCCATATCAGACACACCATATAGAAGTGAAGTTCTGAAATGTACACTGAGCATGTTGGATTGCTTGTGGCATTTCCGCTGATGGTCGTGATCATTGCAATAGTGATCACACTTCAACTCACAGGGAAATTGAGCAATGTGGCAGGTACAGTTAGCAATTATTTAAAGTAATTTTATTAATTTGGTGTTTGTCCTTGGAAAAAACTGATAAAGTATCTTTGGGATTAATTTTACTGGAAAATTTATCCAGACCAAACCTTTGAGTGGCCACTGGAAGAATTAATCTCCCGAGTGCTATAAGATGACTTAATAAACCGGAGTGCCGAAGACAAAATGTTTAATCTGGTTAAGTGTAGCAGTTACTTAATTTATTGACAACTGTTCCAGGTGATTCAGGTAAATGTCATGAAACAACATTATACCTGCTCTTGACAGACAGAATATGTAACATCACGAAACAGTGCTCTAAAAATCAAAACAATTGTTTTATTTGGGTACAAATAATTATTCATATAATTATATTTATGGTTATAATATGTATAATTTCAGTTACATTTTTTAAATGTATTATTCATGCAAGCAAAGGTCAAATTTTAATGGTCTGCCTAAAAGAACGGTCAGCTGTGCTGTATGCTTAATTGGTCTGCGTAAGCTGCATTTAGGAGTATCAATATGAATAGGTAGAATCCGATATATTCTACAGTATGAAATAATATTTTATAGAACATTGATAAAAAATCCTGTGTGTAATTTAAAAAAATTATTTGTTTTTGAGGGTATACCTTCACAGGTGAATCCGTCTCCGTTGAAGCCTTCTTTGCAACTGCACGAGTATGAGCCAATTGTGTTTGCGCACACACCCATTTCCCGGTGACAGTGGTGATGCCATGTCTCACATTCATTGATGTCTGAAATAGAGGCGCGGTAGTGTAGTGGTTAGCACATCCACCTGAGGCCCAGTTCAATACCTGGTCACAGCAGGCATGGCATATTTGGTTTAAAAACCTGGGTCTCAACATTGGGGATTTTGTACCCCTCGTGAATCGGAGAATCACGTTAATGTCGATCCCATCTCAATCTGGGACGTAAAAGAACCACCGAGGATGACAAGCACGCTGGCACTGATCACCACCAGCAGTGGCAGCACAGAAAGAATTCGCTTGGTATAAATATTCTGAAAAATCTTACTAATTCAATCAGACCTCATGAGATCATTACATTGTAACCACTGCATATACTAGTCAGTCAATAGAACCCTGCCACGTGATAGACACAGAACTAAAAACTCTTCCAACTACCAAAATACTTTGAATATAAACCAACACACAGTCATGTCATAATTATAATTCATATAATCACTACAACAATTTAGTACATATACATATATATATATATATATATATATATATATATATATATCAATGTTTCCCCTGCTATCATATGATGAGTGAGGTATGTGGGCCCCCTCATTGGTTTTTTTTTCTGATTCTGATTCTGTAGTAGTGCAAAACCCCTACTGGGATAATCACGCACTAGTAATGTTGACGTTGAAAGGTTTTAAGCTACCTTGCTAAAAATATGCACATATTTCAACCTCGTTGCTATTTCTTGCTATAAACATATGTTTACATGTTGCTACCGTGTAGTTGTCCATTTGTTTCCTTTCTATTTCTCAAGGAATAAAGCACCCTTCAGAATGCACCATTTTGAATGTAGTTTCTCAAATAGTTCTGTGTGGCCATGCCCCTGGGTCCACAATGTCACATCTCACCTTCGGTGCTTGTTCAGCCCATCGTACCACCTCTATATAGCCATAGAGGAGAGGAGAGGGAGGGAGGGAGGGAGGGAGGGAGGGAGGGAGGGAGGGAGGGAGGGAGGGAGGGAGGGAGGGAGGGAGGGAGGGAGGGAGGGAGGGAGGGAGGGAGGAGGAGGGAGGGAGGGAGGGAGGAGGAGGAGGGAGAGTATAAGTGTATGTTGTTTCTACTACAATGTCTGGGGAAAGTGAAAATTTGAAAAAGTAAACTGATACTATCTATACTATAACTATATATATATATATATATATATATATTTATTTATTTTATATATTATATGTATAAAATATATATATATATATATATATATATATATATATATATATATATATACACACACATATGTGTATGTTTACACAAGGATTGCGTTGTATATGCGTATAATATGTGGACGTGCGTATTTACCGAGACATTTTTGAGTGGTGAAAAATGTACTTACCACTGTCACAGAACACCGACGTCCAGCCTGGGTGACAGAGACACCTGCCTCCTGTGCAGTAGCCATGTATGCACTTGTCACACGTGATATCTATAACAAGACACCTCTGTCAACTGTTGCACCAGCACATCATAGTCATCTTAGACATTTTCTTCTTCTATCAAGTGATCAGTCATTGGTTTATGATACTATCACTATAAGGACTACGACAAGATGGCAAAAGCAATAAAATAAATAATATGATAAATGTTACTAATAAAATAAATAATAAACACTACATAAAGTAGTGCCAGGCCTAAAACTACCCAGGGTAGCTATAGCTAGAGAGAGAGAAAAAAAACGGATGGAGGGAGGGAGGGAAGGAGGGAGAGAGAAAGAGAGAGAGGAGGGAGAGAGACTGAGAGGGAGTTGGAGGTGAGTTGGAGATAGAGATGGAGAGAGGGTGAGATGTGGAGGGGAGGGAGGGAGGGAGGGAGGTAGGGAGGGAAGGAGGGAGGGAGGGAGGGAGGGAGGGAGGGATGGAGGGATGGAGGGAGACAGAGAGAGACAGAGAGAGACAGAGAGACAGAGACAGAGAGACAGAGACGGGCGGGCGGGCGGGCGGGCGGGCGGGCGGAGGGGAGGGGGCGGGGAGGAGAGGAGGGAGGGAGGGAGGGAGGGAGGAGGGAGGGAGGGAGGGAGGGAGGGAGGGAGGGAGGAGGGAGGGAGGGAGGGAGGAGGGAGGGAGGAGGGAGGGAGGGAGGGAGGGAGGGAGGGAGGAGGGAGGGAGGGAGGGAGGGAGGAGGGAGGGAGGGAGGGAGGGAGGGAGGGAGGGAGGGAGGAGGAGGGAGGGAGGGAGGGAGGGAGGGAGGGAGTGTTTAAAATAATAATATATTTCTTTTATGTAAAATTTGAGGCCCTTGACATGAATATTATATTTACAGTGATCACCTTAACTGTTGTGATATACAGACCTCAGCTATATCAATATCAATGAAGAAGATTTGGAGATGCATAGGACTTTGATAGTATTATTTAAATTTTCCCCAAACTACAAACTGACAAAATGCAACTTATTTCAAACATTTATTATTAATACTGTCCATTTCATAATGACTATTTTAGGAGGTAATGACACTGTCCATATATAATCAGTCACATAATAAACAGTTGCACACACACAGGTGACACATACTGCATCACCATAGCAACCATCTTAAGTTACAATGAAATATTTTTGAAAAAAATATAAATTATCATTTCTGCTTTTTCATCCATTAACAGCTAAAGGTGAAATAACAAAGGGAAATGTTGTGGTATAAATTATAAAATTGATTTAAACAATATATACGTTACTAGTAAAGTCAGACATACGACAGCAACAATCTAAGCCACAGCTGGTTTCTGTTTTTATGTACTTTTTACTGTTTACTTTTTTGGGCTGCTGTAAATCATTAATATTTAATTAATTAACGTCATACTAAAATGCTGTTTGGGGATCAAAGTTCAAACGTTTAGCATTTTAAAATCCATGTTGTGACTCCAATCTTGTTAACAGTTTATCAAAATGAATTATTGTTACGCTATCAAATACTTGCAAACAACCTATTAAATTAGCAGTTAATTTGGTTGAAATCAGACAAAAGCAGTTATAGGAAACGACATATAAATTAATATATGTTAGCAGAACTCAGAAAGAGAACCTTTAAAGCTACGTCTCTATGGGACAGCGACACACAGCACCATTCTGAGTCAAAAATCAAGAAAAGGAGATATAAAGATGAAATACGGCTGTGAGCACTTGCCAAGCATGTACTGCAACATATATTCAAAGGTAACTGTGGGATATGTTTGAAGAGACAAGTCTACAACTCATGCACATTTCCACCAGTGATACGCAGCAGGGGAACAGGGTCCTCACTAGCCAGGCAAAGAACAAGCTAGCAGCTCTGCACACCAAAAACATATGGAAAGATGTCTGTTAAACATCGCACAAACTGGGACATGAGATGCTAACCATGAATACATGTGACTGAAACAAATTGGAGATTCGCCAGTTTGACTGGAAAAAACAACACTTACCAAATGAGAAAACATAAAAGCTATGCAGATTGATACCAGCATTGCAACTTTTATGCAAGCAATGACATATTCCCTAGTTGTGGCTATGCTAGCTCAGGTAAAAGGTTAAGTTAATAAAACATTGTTGTTGGCTAAACAATGTGAACACACGTGTTCACTAAATCATGACTACCATAGTTGGAGTTAAAAATATACAGGGAAATTTATTTGATTGCAGCCATGTATAAGTCAAATCAATTGAAGCAGGTGGCACAGTCATTGTAACAGTTGAACAATGCCACGATCAATACCGGCAAACAAGCATGTGTTGTCCAGGAGCCACAATATTCCTAGGTTCCTAACTCTACCAGCCGGTAGAATCCCATTGTCACCATCGTATTCTTCCTTGTCTTTAGTTTACATATACTTTTAAGGTTACAAGTTAACAAGTTTGCTGGCACCTCAAATTGTCAACTTAATATGTTACACAATGCCAGTGATGTGCCAACATTTTATGTTAAATAAATGTGTTGTAATTTATCTTAAGAAGCCACCTCTAGGAAAAAGGAAATACAGACACCTTTTCCTTGAAATCCATATTATGTTACATCCTGCTATATATTGTCATGTCAACCAAGCAAACAATAAAAAAATTCATGAATTAGATAATATGTACCATATTGTATGCTATAAAACTCCAATGAATGGAGATGTGCTTTCCAGATTCCAAGATGTGACAACATCATTGTCAGCTCGAATCATGAATAATATACCTTACCATGAAAACATAGCATCAACAAAATTGGCTTTTTGATTGAAATGAGTGCGACCGACCGACCGACCGACCGACCGACCGACCGACCGACCGACCGACCGACCGACCGACCGACCGACCGACCGACCGACCGACCGACCGACCGACCGACCGACCGACCGACCGACCGACCGACCGACCGACCGACCGACCGACGACGACCGACTCGACCGACGACCGACCGACGACGATCGACGACGATCGACGATCGATCGATCGACGACGACGACGACGACTGATCGATCGATCGATTGACGACATGATGATCGACTCGACATCGACCGACCGACCGACCGACCGACCGACCGACCGACCGATAACTGAACTGATACATGTATTGGTCAAGCAGTCTAAAATGAGAGCATTGTATTCTTTACAATGGTTTAATTATTCAAATAGGTTGTATTTTTATTTGGTGACGTTTTGTCTGTGATTTCATGTTATTGCCCGAAATATAACATGATTTGTAAGTACAGAAATTACGTTTTGTGTGATGATGTCACATTGTTATTCTAACAATATTTCTATAAACATTCTGCATATGCTGCAAGCACGCAACATTATATTACGTAACGATGTTTTTAACAATAATAACTAAAACAGTAACATATTAATATTATTTTAAAACAAAACCTTCCTTTTCTACCACCATACATTTCCCATACACGTGTATATTCATATTCTGTTTAAATTTAAGTGATTTATTGTTCCGATAATACATAATAGTGTTTTGTCCAAAATTATTATTATTACATATCTGGTGGTGGAAATATTATTCATAAGTAGAAAAATAGCTTGAGTGCATAATATGTGTGTATGTGCTGAATGGAAATTATTGTTAGGTCATAATTATTTTACCATTTAAATTATTTATTAATGATACCTTTACATTCATTTTATCACTATTGTTATTATGGAATTTGTATGGTATTTTTACTAATAGTTCATTTTAGTTAATTATATAGATGAATGTATTGGTTTAAAAAAAATTATTTGTGCGTAATATTTTTTTATTTACATTTTTTTAATAGCAGTATTTTGTGAAGCGCCACAAACAATTATGGATGTAACACTATATGGAATAAAATATTATTATTATATTATAATAAAACTTATAATGTGTCGTAGTGATGATAATAATAATTATTATTATATTATTTATAATTAATTAAACTGTTTCACGCATGCGAATGCAGTAAGTAAATTTTTTTAATATTCGCACTCACAAATTAGCCATCTAACGGTATTTTGTGTAAAGCTAACTTATATAGCCATTTAAGGTGCCACCGAAGAATTTGACGTCAAGATCTGCGTGTTTGTTTTGTGAATTTTCTTCATTAGAGGAATGCAAGTCATTTTTTGTAACGTAATATATGTATGTAAAATATGTGAAAAGAAGTTTGGCGGCTTTAGGTGGTCGTTTTCATGGTTAGGTCAATTCAATCCGGTCGTCTGACATCTGCACTGTTTCTGCGAATGTCAATTACAACAAATCTACTGGACCACTGTTTCAGTTCTGGTCGATTCAAAGGGGTAACAAAAAAGGCGGCTCACTGATACTGTCTTTCCCTGTACTGTTGCTACAACTGAATGAAGAACAGTGTGACATATTGCTGTTGCGATTTTGTTGCAAACTGACAAATGGTACTTTTAACGAACCGCTTTGCTCTCCTTTGTTATGACAGCTGAACTAGCAGATGATTACTTGCCTCAGTGACGTATTATTTTTCCAAAGCGCAGATAGAAGCTGGGTTTTGATTGGTTGCATGCACCAAGATGGTCCTGTTCATGGTGTCAGTGGTTTTGCTAGATTTTTCCACTTTAAGACCATTTTCTGAGTAAACCACCGATGTGAATTTTATTATGGTAGATGCAAATGGTTAGTTGTGTATACGGTTTTAGGTGCATTACACCAAACTGTTCACTATTTTTTCCATTTAAATATTGGGAGTCATATGGAAATCTACCAATGGACAAGTCTTAAATAAAACAACGGGTCTTGAACTCATGGACTAACACAAAAATTTAAAAGCACATTAAATTGCCAGCATTACTCAGGCTAGTAGTCTAACAAACTCTCTTGATGCTTGGTGCATTTGTGTGGATCCTGCATTCAACAAATTCAACAGTTGTGTGGATCCTGCATTCAACAAATTCAACAGTTGTGTGGATCCTGCATTCAACAAATTCAACAGTTGTGTGGATCCTGCATTCAACATCATTAGGATGTTATAAACAACAGTCCAACAATAACAATTGGATCCTGCATTCAACAAATACAACAATTGTGTGGATCCTGCATTCAACAAATACAACAATTGTGTGGATCCTGCATTATACATCATTAGGATGTTATAAACAACAGTCCAACAATAACATTACAGCATCTGCAAAAAAACATGTTACCATATTTTATACTTGCCATAACAATAAATATCATGAATATAAACCAACTTGTGGTCTCACCCATCATCTGCAGCTGAAGCAGTTGTCTTCTATTCCAGAAATGGTTGCGGGAAAAGGACAAGAAATGGTGCTAGCAAGCCACCTACTAGATTATAAATAAATCAGTGTCTAATGTCATCCTTTGTCTATAAATTATTTGTTACAGGTATATGTTATATATATATATATATATATATATATATATATATATATATATATATAATAATACATACATACATACATATATTATATATATATATATATTATATATATATATATATATATATATATATATATACATATACATATATATATATATTTCTGGCGGGTCATGTTTGATGCACCACGATGAAATAATTTAAAATATCCCCAAAGGAAAGCTCAGGGAAGAAATCACCTGAATATGACACACTATTGAGAGGGACACTGGTCTCGTTGTCTTTTTGTCAATGCACAGTGGGACTTGGCTTATGCAATGACAGACAGAAAATGCTGACAATAACTCATTGTGTCACCATATCTTGTCATTATTGTTTAGGCCTAGGTGTGTGCAACCAGCCACTAAACACATAGGCAAAAAGTATACTAATTATGCACGTATATAAAAGATAGTTGACATGTGGGCTAATTCTTGAAGTATACGCAATTGTCTCAGGTAGTGTTCCAGGGTATCATGATATGTCAACTCTCATTACCTCCATGGTGAAAATCACTGAGGGCTATGATTAACAGGTTTGCGTTGGAGGAATTCATAAAACTAGTGAAACTTGTAGAATATTATTTTTTTAATAATTAAATAATCAGGTTGCAAATAAGTGCAATTAAAATAAATGGAACCCTGAAATGTCCAATAATAATATAAACATAAAAGTTCAATTATCATTGCATTGCAAGTACTATTATGTTTTTTTAATTCTATTATCATTATTTCAACAGTTGTAGTAATTACTACTACTATTGTAAACACACTATTACTGTCGCAGGTCTTACTCTTAGCCTAGGCAGTACTACCCTAAATATATGATTATAATTATATTATATCCAATTTAAATGGTGTATTAAATAAATTTAACCCCGTCAAGACTCAAGTCGACGTAAACAAGCCAATGTAACAGGTGGCGTAACAGGGTGCGTCTGGCTTGGGCCAGACGTACCCTGACCGCAAAGGCGATGTCTTGCGTGTGCATAGCGAAGTCGAAATATAAACAATTAGCAGTACATTATAAATTTAAACTTAAAGCAACTAAATCCGCGCATTATACTGAATATAAATTTAAGCCAATTATATAACCTTGGCCTGGGTTTGGGGACACATCCGCAAATCGCTAGATATCGCCTTTGGGTTTGCGGTCCTGATGCGCCTGGCATGCGCTAACTGCTCATAATCATAGTCATGCCCTGTGCCCGGTGTCTATGACATCAGCTTCTTTACGTCGACTCGACGGCATTGAATTGATTAAAAACACAATTTAAAAGTAATATCGGACTTCTTTTTAAGAGATGTAGAATGACTTCCCTGACACATACACATAAAAAACGTGATTAATATTGTCCAGTTAACATAATTTTATATATATATATATATATATATATATATAGTCTATAAATGATGTGTATATACTATATGTACAAGAACACCCTTCCGTACCTGTTGTGCCAATTGAAGAAGACGACTCCGTGCCTTCCACTGTCGTGATCGGCGTCGTCTGGCTGGCACCTCGGGAAAACGGAGCAGACGACGGAAGAGGTTTACTTCCGGTGTCGGGTGATTCCGCAGTAGAGACCCCTTTTGAAACGACGAAGACGCACAGCAGGACTATACCACATACTTTCCAGGTAACATAATGCATACACTATAGTATATGTCTATAGTATATCACATATATAATGTAGTCTATAAATAATGTGTATATGTACAAGAACACCCTTCCGTACCTGTTGTGCCAATTGAAGAAGACGGCTCCGTGCCTTCCACTGTCGTGATCGGCGTCGTCTGGCTGGCACCTCGGGAAAACGGAGCAGTCGACGGAAGGGGTGTACTTCCGGTGTCGGGTGATTCCGCAGTAGAGACCCCTTTGGAAACGACGAAGACGCACAAAAGGACTACACCGCAGACTTTCCATCGAACCATGTTTCCACTATGAGAAGAGGCTATGCTGTGGCAGGCTTTTGCTAGGGACTGTTATAATAAAAGCAAGCCAAAGCCAGGTAACAGGCTCTCAGCCAAAGGTGTAAAGCACTCTGCAAATTGTGAAATGACCATCCAGAGACCAGACACTTTTGCAATTGCACGTGCCGGTGCGATCGATAAACACTGCCACTTGCCCTTCGTCGCGGATTACGTGTGCCATTTCGCTGTAGTCTGTAGATCTAGTTTTTACCTAGGTAATACTTATCTGCGTATACGGTCCCAGCGCAGTGGTATTATATTATAGTATTATATTATAATATGGTTAAAATTAATTGCTTCTAATGCGAGCTCATTCACCGCACGCACGCACGCACGCACGCACGCACGCACGCACGCACGCACGCACGCACGCACGCACGCACGCACGCACGCACGCACGCACACACGCACACCACACACCACCACCACACACACACACACACACCACACACCACCACCACACACACACACACACACCACACACACACCACACACACACACACACACACACACACACACACACACATAATTCAAACCCAACTCGATCGCTTAAAATTAATGCCGACATGACAACCAAATTCACTGACCAATGTAGCTGGCAGTTCAGCAAAACCATTCACAAGAGGCGTCAAAGTTAGAAAGGAAGAGAGAAACGACACCAACCCAAAGCCCCTACATATAACATCAGCCTATAGCCGACCATCATATTCATCACTCTGCTCTCCCAAACCTACTGAAAAAGACCATTACAAATACCAATATGTACATGTAGTCGCTTACTCTGATGAAGCAATATTTATACATCCCTTATTGATTATACCATCAATTAGGAAATGTGAAACATTCAGCAGGGCATTTACACAAAGCCTGTTAGTAAATGTTATGGTGAATGTATGTCACATATCAAGTTAATGCACACATCTAAAGGTGACAAAATGTACTTCAATGATTGCAGTGCATATAAGGATGAGTACCTATATATAACCTATGCACAGTTGGGAATTAGTGAAGGTCAACTTGGCAATGTATGAAGACACAAGACCGATCCTTCACCGAGTATAACAACAGCGTAAGACATATATATATATATATATATATATATATATATATATATATATATATATATATATATATATATATATATATCGCAGCAGGGCAGCGACGTTGAATGCCTTTGCACAAATAGCTATGACGTCATTGCGACGGTTGCGCTTTACGTTCTTTTTTAAAACATGTTATCGTTAATATCTCTTCGGGTTTGACTCGTCTTATTCGCGGAAGTGTTCGTTAAACAGAAGTATTATATATATATATATATATATATATATATATATATATATATATATATATATATATATATAGTCTATAAATGATGTGTATATACTATATGTACAAGAACACCCTTCCGTACCTGTTGTGCCAATTGAAGAAGACGGCTCCGTGCCTTCCACTGTCGTGATCGGCGTCGTCTGGCTGGCACCTCGGGAAAACGGAGCAGTCGACGGAAGGGGTGTACTTCCGGTGTCGGGTGATTCCGCAGTAGAGACCCCTTTGGAAACGACGAAGACGCACAGCAGGACTATACCACATACTTTCCAGGTAACATAATGCATACACTATAGTATATGTCTATAGTATATCACATATATAATGTAGTCTATAAATGATGTGTATATGTACAAGAACACCCTTCCGTACCTGTTGTGCCAATTGAAGAAGACGGCTCCGTGCCTTCCACTGTCGTGATCGGCGTCGTCTGGCTGGCACCTCGGGAAAACGGAGCAGTCGACGGAAGGGGTGTACTTCCGGTGTCGGGTGATTCCGCAGTAGAGACCCCTTTGGAAACGACGAAGACGCACAAAAGGACTACACCGCAGACTTTCCATCGAACCATGTTTCCACTATGAGAAGAGGCTATGCTGTGGCAGCCTTTTGCTAGGGACTGTTATAATAAAAGCAAGCCAAAGACAGGTAACAGACTCTCAGCCAAAGGTGTAACGCACTCTGCAAATTGTGAAATGACCATCCAGAGACCAGACACTTTTGTAATTGCACGTGCCGGTGCGATCGATAAACACTGCCACTTGCCCTTCGTC
>JAODUO010000699.1:130000-170000 GCA_025642075.2 Ridgeia piscesae
GTATTAGTTTACGTATGGAATAGTTACGAGCGAATGAAACGAGCGAACTAGGGTGAATCGGCGGAACTGTGCGCAACACTTCTACCACAGTCCTCAAAGAATACACCGCGCGCCAAGAGCAGAGTAGGCGGGGTAGGATCACCAGTGAGTTGGGGAAGCAGCAATAGGCACCATGGATAAGGGAGGAATGCAAGAGAAGCTGTCAGACCCTGCAATTTCGGAGGGGGCATACTTATGATGCTGTCCCTCTCCCAGAAGGCATGCAGCCATAATTTGTCAATAAAGTACGCAGGCACGCACGCGCGCACACACACACACGCACGCACACTCACAGGCGTCTCAAAACACTTGCGGCGCTTAGACCATTGGCGCAGGAGGTGACCCCCTCCTTGCTAATAAATCAGGAGTTCCAAAATAGAAAATGAAATAGTAGAGAAGCCGTTCTGAGTTTGAGAAGTAACAAACCCACGAAGGTCGACATGCACCCTGGCAGTGACCACCTTCAGTGCCAGCATATGTAGAAAAGTCGGCTTTGCGTAAATGTTCTCAAAAAGGCAGATTTGTCCAATGAGATCTTATAAAATCATAACATTGTAACCACAATGTGTACAGACTAGTCAGTTAATAGAAACCGCCGATTGTTGGGGACAACCAGAAACTAGAAGCTGGATTTGTGGGGCAGCAGCGGCGAAAAGTGTTCTGTCACAATTCACTGTGGGGTGCTGAAGCACCGGGGGTTCACCCCCAGTGGCGTAGCCCGACAACCAAGCAAATTGTGTGTGTGTGTGTGTGTGTGTGTGTGTGTGTGTGTGTGTGTGTGTGTGTGTGTGTGTGTGTGTTTTGTGTGTTGTGTGTGTGTGTGTGTGTGTGTGTGTGTGTGTTGTGTGTGTGTGTCTGTCTGTCTGTCTGTCTGTCTGTCTGTCTTCTTCTTCTCTCTCTCTCTCTCTCTCTCTCTCTCTCTCTCAAGCCTACTGACAAAGACCATGACAAAATACCAACATGTAGTCAATTAATTACTCTGATGAAACAATAATTAAACATAGATGATGTGTCGCTGGCGTTCAACCATTAACTTCAACATATGTAACGTTGCGTATTATAATTGATAAATTAACGATAGGAATTTAAGTAGTATTTTCCCAGTGCAAAATCTACTAGATTAAATGCTTCGGTTATAATGAGCAAACGCTTGGAGGAAAGACGAAAGGGTGATGGGAGATAAATGTATATCACGTAAACGTAAACGAAATGTGCTCAGCTCGTGTGTTACCATATCAATGCCCTAGAGACGATGGCACTAACAGAGAAACAACAGGAGAAAATCCAGGTTTGCAAAAACAACCCGGTAAGAATAATTGTGGGAGTTAAGAGAGCTGATAAGAGAAACTGGATGAAATGAGATTGGAGGCTGGAGTGAAGGAAAGTTCCAAGATAAAATTGGTGAGAAGTACATGGGCTGGTGAAGTAGAAAAAAATGTGAGATGAAAAACTGGCAGAGAGATGCCCAGAAAGTGGAGGGGAAATGGAGGCGAGGAATATCGAAATTGCGATGGGGGTTGCATTAATAGTGACCTAGAAAGAGTGGGAGAAGAATGGAAAATTATAGATTGAAGGAATAGGTAACAGGGCAGTGGCGTAGCCAGGATTTTGCATTGGAGGGGGCCACCCGACAACGAAACAAACTCTGTATGTACGCACGCACGCACGCACGCACGCACGCACGCACGCAAGCACGCACAATTCAAACTCAACTCGCTTAAAATGAATACCGACATGACAACCAAGTTCACTGACCAATGTAGCTGGCTGTTCAACAAAACCATTCACAGAAGGCGTCAACATTAGAAAGTAAGAGAGAAGGATAATGCATAAACGTGTTACCTTCTATATAATTCGAAAACATCGCGCGGACGTATTTATGAGCGACCCTGCCGCGTAATTTGCAGACCTGCCACATTTTGGGGATGGTAATCTGTATTTTTGACCTAAAATTCTGTTCGAATCTGTATTAATCTGTATCAGATAACTCGTATACAAATTTACCACAACAACACATCAAATAATTTAATAGAAACATTGTTAAACCATAAAAAAGCTGAACAAGAGCTGAGAATTTTGCAAACATGCAACATAATTTTTTAAGTTATTTGGCCTAAAGGCCAAGCAACACCTACTACATGTACTAATGAAATAAAAATTAGCAAAAGTTAAAAGTGAAACATTTATAACAAGGCCAAATAATTCAGAACAATTTACTCTACTCTCGCTGGTCTGCAAAGATTCAAACATTGCATTAACACAATCTTTAACCATTTAAAAACATATTATTTGTCTGCTCAGTAACTGATTAATTGACTAGAATAATGTTCTCAATTTATTTTGCCTATGTAATCCTAGCATGGGTGATCCAGGCCATAATTACTCAAATATGTTTTTGACATGCATTTTTCTATCTGTAATAATTATGTTCTGCTGATGAGACATGTCAAATATATATGAATGAGATCAAACCTATGTTGGCAATGGGTTGAATATTTAAGTGTCTTCACCTTTCCTGGGCGATAGTAGGGAACCTGTCAGGTACGGCGTTGTACTCGTATCAAACTTATAACTGGTGTCAGCAATAGGCCAAACATGTCTCCATTGTCCAGATAACACAATACTTGATTGAATTAAGCGACACTATTGTCTGTGAACTTGGCTAACTGAAGAGATCCACGACCTATTGCTGACTGGTTATTTGGGTCGGTTTGGTGTCCGATCGTTTAGGCAATTTCAACGAAGGCGGGCAGGAAATAATGCAGCCATGTACTGCTTATGACGTAAGTAATAACAACTAAAATAACATTTCGCTAATTTGATAAAGAGTTTGTATTTATTTTCGCAAAATAGCAAACTGTTTCGCTTACAATAGTTGAGATATAGGGCCTATCAGATTATATTCATGCCAACTAACACAATACAAATATCAGCAGTTCCATGATGTTGTTTACATTCAGGTTCGTTCTCTTCTTTACTTTTAGTGTCTTGGCATTCTCCAGTCTTTTCCTGATGACCTCACATGCTTCTGTTATCCGAGTCTTCGTGAACAATGACACAACATTGTACGACACAAAGGGTTCTCTTTCTTTCCTTCTCCTACTTTTATTTTTGTCACTTCTTTCACCAATTCCTGTGAACTTGCTGCATGGTGCTCTGTTTTTCCGAGTCCTGCAATGCTATCATCTAGGGATGTAGACCTATCAAAAAATCACTATGAGCATTCATTCCTAAAAATCTACCAACAAACTGCCTCACGGCCTATTTTAGAACATCTAATTTTCCTACCACGCTGTAGGCTGTAGCGCTTACATTTTTCCGGTCGTTAAAAACGTTCCGATTGACCTGCGCATGCGCAATATATGTAAAAATCTGTGTCCAGTGAAACAAAGTATTTTCGATATAAATGCCACGAGCTGTTCGTTAACTTTCCTGTGATGATTACTGTGAAGAGTTTCTTAAAATGTCGTTCAATGCAATAAAATATTACGTTTTTTATAAATCACTATCACGGATTATGGCGCACTACTGTCACGTGATTTACGCTTGCTATCAATGCTGTCTTTGATTTTACATATATCGCGCATGCGCAGAAACGTCAATCGGTACGTTTATAACGCCGGAAAAATGTAAGCGCTACAAGTTATAACTAAGTGACGCTACCTAGCGGATTTAATGGAATCAAAGTTTTCATTCGGGGAGGTCCGATTAGTCAGCTCAGTTATGAAACGACACTCAAATAGCACAGCCGATTCTTTGACTTTGGAATGACAAGTTACGGCTCAGTGGTTGGTCACGTTCAGGATCAAGCACAAAGAAGCACGTTTGAGTACTTTTAAACCTGGCCTGATCAAGTACAAACACATCTGGCCATGTACATTTAGGTGTTCAATAAATAACTGTTACCCAGGTGGTATTTTTTAAAAATTCAAAGTCACGCACCACGCAAGCAAAATAGTAAATATGTATTCTAAACAATTTTATGTGCTTTTAATGGAAATGACATTTTGCAAGAAATACTAGTGTATGTATCATTTCAAAGACGTAAGTCTAACTACTGAAATAATTATTAAGTAAAAGTCCACGTATTTGACCCAACCATCTTATTGGTGTTGTTGACACAACCATTTTTTCACTCTTATAATGACAATAAAAAAGTGGTTGCTTATTTTATACCACTGTTCCACAAATATCTGTAGTGCCAAAAATGCACCATTTTTCAAATAAGCCAGTGTCATAACTGAACCAATACTACATTTACATGTAATAAAACCAACTCGACCAAGGAAATGTTGACACAGAGTATAATATATTTTTACATCTTGGTAGCATTCTTTACATAGCACATTCATTCATACATCAATCTACATCCACAAATGTCTGCTAGTGCTGCATGTCGACATGCATGTGTTTAATTGTCGTGAGCACAGCACTTATCAACACCATATAAATATTCATGTATTGAAGACATCTGTCAGCGTCACACATCTGCTGCTTCATCTCATCCATGAGGAGTTCCCGCTGTTAAGACGACATGATCTTCCGGTTTCAAAATCAACAGCACATTTATGCGGCAAACCTGCAGAACAGTGGTGACATCTACTGGATGTTTTGTACTTTCATCACACATTGCATCGTACAAATTCTTCTGCTGCAGCAGAGTAGGCTATTTCTTTTCTGTAGGCATTTCTTCAAAATCGAGGAACGTTTCTTGCTTCACAGCTGCCATGGCGTAAACATCTATGCGAGAATCAAGGAATAACAACAAATACATCGACAGTCACTTAGGAATCTGCCATTAATAGGAACCAACAACCCCAACTGCTTGAATACAGTTTATATTACTGATGCCCCTCTGTATTTTCCCACCAAGCCAAAACAATTGAAATTTTATGTACAGCAACTATACATGTAGTTGCAATATTTTTTATGACCTGATCACTTTTTATTTTTTTGGAATTATAGTCCTTTGAACACTGCAATATAACTTATATATATATATGTATGTGGCTGTTTGATATTAAATTCCAATTTCAGGCCCCATAGAAAAACCAACCAGCACACTGCACACAATCAATTATCATGCTAAAGCTTATGCATGCTCAGTGCCACTTCCTTCTGTGACATCACTAATATCTGAGACTGTGTTTTACTGTAGCACTCAAATCAGGTTTGAATGGGCTTATTGTCATGCATTCACAATTAACACAACTTTATGTCCACCTGTCATTTGGACGGATAAAACCTGTTTAGGATGGGTAGGAATTTCACTGGACCACAAAATAAAACACATATTTGGACTGGCAAAATGTTATTCTGCATAAAGGCCATTCCTGTCTGACCATACCTCTTCTGAGTCTTCAACTACAGTATTTGCATGTGGATATGATGCAACTGTTTTGGTGGCTCTTCACATTCCACTGTGTAGGTGGGAATGAGTCAGTTTCGCTCGTGCTTTGGAGGATGAATCTGGAGCTACATGTAGGCTTCTTTTGCCGTTTCCAGCACTCAGCAACGTTCTATTAGCTGACCAGTCTGTATATTTTGTGGTTATAATGTTATGATCTTACAAGCTCTCATTCAATTACCAGTAGTCAACCTTTTTCAGAATGCCAATCTTTCAATGCTGGCAGTCTGGCACTGAGTTTGGTCATTGCTGGTATTTTACGTCCCATATTGAGAATGAAATGGGACCAAAGACATGAATGTGATCCCCGAGTCTAAGCCACGGGGGATAATACACTGACCCCAAAGTTGAGAGCGTGTTTTTTACACCATTTAGAATATACCACCTGCACTGTTTGGGTATTGAACCCAGGAGGGGCGCCGGTTGGCAGGGATTGTTTTGGTGGTTAAGCCAATGTTTTCTTATATGTGACTTTTGTGGCGAAAGTGCTTACCCGGTGGTAGCAGTAGGATATGTATTAAAATTTTAGTCATGGTATTTAGGTAAATTCAATAATCATTAATGTGCGATTGACCACAGTGCATGTTGTAAATAAATTCTGTCAGGAGTTGGGTAGTCTTTTACGTAACTGGCCTAAATTATTAGGACCTTTTAAATGGTTTTACTACCCTTTTTGACGTATACCTGATATATGTTTGGATTATCATTCTACATTACTTCCATTACAAAAAGGACTCAGATATAATTTTTATTGTGTTTTAGACAAATTTAATTCTGTTCAATCAATGTAAACAAGCTGATATCACAGCTACACAGCTCCAGCATCACAGAGTCATCACAACTGCAAAGGAAATTTTATATGATTTTCCGAAACATCAGGCAACATGATTTATTCTTTGTAATGCAGATTTAAAGTTTTTTAAATGTTTAAATTTACATAATATTGCAATTTTTTCTATTGAATTTCACATTGTTCACAACGTACACAAAGATTCATGCTTTTGTGGTTTTGATGCCTCTTGGATGTCTTAGCTAGGTGCAGCTGTGACATCACCATCATTAGCTTGTTTACATTGACTTCAGCTGTATGAAAGAGTACATGAATACAGACAGTGGTGGATGAATGTTTGAATAGTCTCTGTGCATTAATTGCAGCATGGCTGGATGCTTGAGTGACATGCTTCATAAAAATGTTGAGATGGCAGCTTATTGAATAGGTCTACCAGGGATGTAAATCGCACTGAGCAGTCCTCTGGACTAGATGCTACGCTAAATAAGAACTTACCTTTAAAATGCAATTAAAACAAATTATTTATGATCTCAGAAGTGATGTACAGTGACATTCCGAACAAAGATATCAAAAACGTTTGTAAAGATCACCTTGAAAAGGCCCTAAATACTTATTTAGCCTATTTTGGGCCTGTTATGTAAACAGTGCCTTAACTTAAGCTGATACTACGCTTAACCTTAAGTAAAAGATTACCTGGACATGGTCATGGAGTTGGGAGTAAGTTAACCCATTTTATCGGAATACGATTCTAGTCGTAGTTACCCTTTTTATCCGGAATACGATTCTAGTCGTAGTTTGCACTTGACACGGCTTCCCTGCACTGTGACGTTTTGGAATCCCATTGGCTGGTTAACATCGAATGATGTCAGTATATCGGGATCACTAGGAAACTCATATTTGTCAACCAATCAGCGCCGTTCTGTGGGTATTTGCAGTTCAAAGCGGGTACCCCCAAGCTAAAGTGAAATCAAAGATGGCGTCGAGTCGCAAAGATCGTTAAATGTTGACGTATTTTGAAGGATAACTCCACTAATTTACTTCATACTGGTGATGACAAGAAGGCAGACAAGTGGATAGATGATATAAGATGGACGGTTATGGTATTTGATGCGACATTTGTCCGTGAAAATATACTTTGAAGCCATCGAAGTGGGTCAACCGACAACGGCATCCATTTTCGCCCACCTTGCTCCACGCCGTATTTTTGGCGCCAAACAAAGTTAAGAATATTTCCAACGACGGTAACTACTTCATAAATAAAGTGATGTTGAAATGTTGAACAAAGTTGTTACTTTATAGTACTTCTTTATTAGTTATAAGAAATGAGCCACAGAATTATATATCGTTGACAGAAAATATTTCAAAAATTTGCATAATTCTGCTCAGCAGCGCCACACGTTGGCGATTCAGTTGACTGACGTGAGGGTATTACAAACAATTTTACATTATGAGATTATTATCCAAGATGTGTGGACAAGTTGTATACCTTTATTTTCAGCAGAGATTAATGCATAAAATAAACTCAACTTGCTCGTTGACATGTTGCTTCCTTCATGGCGAAAATGTCGGGTGAAAAGTAATGTGACAAACCTCAACATAGGTTTGAATGTATTAGGCATGTTTTGCCATATGCCACATATAATATATATGATAAAACTATGAGTTTATCGATGCGACTGTATAGTTTATTTTATCTACTTTCTAAAGGTATATCACATTTAAAAATTGATTGAGAAATAATAAAGTTATGTCCATTTTAAATGAAGGCCTGTCATTTTTTAATGCTGACAGATTGGTTTGAGGAAATGATCAGGAACTGGCTGCAACTCGTCTGCACTAGCTTCAGGATAAAATGGGTTAAATACACGAATGTCAACTGTCACAGATATGGTAGACCTGATACACTTACAGCATGTACTTATGTCCAATGTAAGCATTACATGACTATAGTGTGGGCCAGGCTATCATATAGAATTATACAAGTTACAATACACGACATCGCGACGACGTCGATGTCACTGCAAAGTCAAACGACGTAATTATTTTAATATAAACCCCTTAACCGCAGATCATCTATTAATATACAATTCATAAAACCTTATCTAAGCATGTGATTACATGTTGGGATAATCATTTCAACTGTCAAAAATTGGTAAACACTAGCACGTTAACGTCCAAGGTGAAATCGTGACGGTGACAGGCGAAGCATGTTTACTGCGTAACGGTGCGTTGCTGCAGTAGAAAGGATACAGATGGCAATGGCACCGGAGCCGAGCAGTGCTCCCACAAGCAAGTTTCTTCCCCGCATCACCTTCACGGTTTTCGCTCGGTCCAAGTTAAGTTTTTCCATCTTCTTGATGAAATGTTGGTCTGATGATGACATCTTCGCGAATTCTTTTTCCATGTCCACACGGGGCATCTCTTTCTGACTGCTCGCCATTTTGGAAGGTTATTGACTGGTGTCGGGATCGTCCAATCACAGCAAAGACACGAGGATGTGACTAGACGGTGGATCGACACGCCGCATATATGTTTCTATGTACACCAAGATGCTAGTGGATGACATGCATTTTTCTTCTTCCTCCTCCTCAGTTACATTTGCCTCCTGTTGGAGTATTAACATGGCTTAAAATTATTGCTTTACTATGACTGAATTATCGTCTTCTTAGTCTTCATTAATGACCACCGGTCAACTTGCTGACCATTATTGTCAAATTGGGATTTCAGAGTTGTCATTCTCTTCTTCCTCCTCCTCAGTTACATATACCTCCTGTTGGAGTATTAACATGGCTTAAAAATTATTGTTTTACTATGACTGAATTATCGTCTTCTTAGTCTTCATTAATGACCACCGGTCAACTTGCTGACCATTATTGTCAAATTAGGTTTTCAGAGTTGTCATTCTCTAAAATTAATGAGTCCACTACAGATCATATGTTACACATTTACCCCCCCCCCGGTGTGGGATCTTTTACTTTATATTTGTATTTTAAACATTTCATTCAGTAAAACAATGCTCATCTGACCACTCGTTAGCAGTGTGACTAAGAATTACACTGATACTCGTGAGTGTGAATTTGAAATGAATCATTTTTGAATGTCTAATTAAATACAAAATATACACTCATGACAAAAATAAGGCATAGCTCCCCGTGATACGTTCTGCCTCGGGTCATGACACAGAAAAGTTATAATCATAATGTATAGTCAGTGCAGATAGCCTAAGCATAGCCATAGGACACACATTTTGATCATGACGTCTTTAATGAGCTATTGATTATATTTTCGCAAGAAACGTCTTTTCTAGTTCCTTAACAGTGTGTTTGCCTAAATTTAACCTATAGGTGTTACTGATTTAATATATATAAGCGATATGAAAGAATTCTGGTCATGACACGGTCACAGAAGGATATTTAATAATAATAATAATAATAAAGCTTTATTGCCATATTCAACATACATTATAAGATGAATTGGAATGTAGTCTGGCGTTGACTCATATAGTGCCTATACAATAAAATGAAATATGACAAATAAATATAAGATATATATATATATATATATATATATATATATATATATATATATATATTATATATATATATATATATATATATATATAATATACATTGTAATAATTTGTCTTTAAAATGTTTTTTTAATATAATAAATAAATAAAGACACAATTAAAATAATAGATTATCTATTTAACAATAATTGTGGTGTAAATTAGTTAATAAATAAATAAATAAATAAATAATATATATATATATATATATATATATATATATATATATATATATATATATATATATACATATATATGAATAAATTATCTTCTAAAAATATAATTTAAATTATTAAACATACATTATAAGAGGACTTAAATATCATTAAAAAAATTATTTACAATTGAATTGAATGCGTCCAATTTTGTTTAAAAATATATTGATACAAAAAATGCGTATAAGTCTTGTTTTCAGAAAACAGGTTACACTTACAATGATGGAGAGATTACGATCCTACTAATGGACTATTCTGCATGAAGACTTCAATTCGTACTATTAAGAGATGTTAACCGGACATTTTACAAAATATGATCAAAATTAGATTTCGCTCAACGTATTCTACTCATCAAGGCACGTTTTTGAAAGGACAACGAAACAAATTAATTGTATAACAACACACGGTGTGAAATTGTTAAACAAGCTACCCAGATAGCATGGAAACGTTAATCTAACGTTCATTTAACGTTTGCAGAAACGTTGGTTTAACGTTTACATGTGAACGTTTTTTTGGCGTTATTTTGCTCGTTTATTTAACGTAGATCTACGTTTACTTTCTAACCAAACAAAAACAACCGAAAACTAACGTTTCGGGAACGTTAGAAATTTAACGGTAACCAAAATCAAACGGTTCTAACCAAATGCAAACGTTAATGTAACGTTTGCATGCTATCTGGGTACATACTAATATATAACTAATATAAAGACCTCTAACAATATCACTACCCTTAAGAAGTTATAAAGAATATTATATATGAGAAATATGCATTATTACTCTAATTATGTAAATATAACTCGGGAATTGTGTTATATATGTTTATGTATTATATAATATTGTTATACAACAACTGATTTTCTTATTATTGTTTTCTTACTAGGGAACAGGGACAGTGGCTAATAAGTATAACGGCTCAACTGTCTGTTTGTGTCCACAAATGTTAAATATTATTACAAACATGTGTATAATTTAATTTATTGTGGAAATAAAACACTCACTGCAAAAATTGATTGCGTTGTTTCACTTTGAAGCATGATAAATAAATGTCATTACATTTTCAGTGTTGTAAATATTGCTACATGCTGATCCTACTTCAATATATTTCAATTAATGATATATGAACTATTGTAAAATATATGTAAATACAGTTCATGTTTGTTTTGTTTGTTGTTTATTATATCATTGATTCGTGAATATGAATACGTTTCCCCCTTTAATAAACAGTTTCACATCAAAACAATTGTTAAAAACGCAAGCCTTGTGAACAGTTTCTAAGATTTTACTGATTTGGTGAATTTTCGTGGTACCAACACATTCACTACACGTAATGGTTTTGAATACATCCTTGATACATGCTTTCATGTACATGGGCAATGCATTTTTCAGTTAAGACAACATAAAAGGAAACAGAAACAATGTGACAACATGAAGTTGTTGTAAAGTCCCGCCGCTGACAACGATTTTACGGTGTTCCGATTTTACAAAACTTGTCGAATGATTGACCTATGACATTACCCAGAATGCGTTGCAGTATATAGTACTGTTGCCGAGTTAGCAGGATGAAATCTCAGCATTATTTCGTCTTTGGTAAGCGATTGATACTACCAATGCATCTTTAGCATTTGCGAACTTTTCTATGTGCTTTTGATGCGGTTGATTAAAACAACGTTTTATCGCAAGTGTGCCATTTAGTGAACTGGGATTATTTCTTAAACCGGTCCACAGCACAGCCACAGCGCTGCTGGCTGTGAGACTAAGTGACTGACTGTCCTCTACAAAAAGTACCATTAACTCACAACAAATAAATACCCATTCCTTATAAGTACCGATGTTCTGATATCGAGAGATTATAATTTGGTAGTTCAGTAACGTGAACGTCATCATGGTTTCGCAATCAATTCCTTTGTTCGACGTGCTGCAGAAGACGCTACAATCATACCGAGGCGATGACGATGTCTCACTCAGACTCGGTGAAAAAGCTGAAATTAAAAAGAGGCAAATACAATTAGAAACATTGTTGTACTTTTTAAGCCAACTTTGTTGTAAGTCGGGCATTTATTTTTAACGTGACCGACGAATCGACAGTATCGCGGAGTGGCTAACAGAAGAGCGCGAATGTGGCAGAGGCGTGGATTTAGACATTTTAGTAAACTAAACTTTGCTAGGATCGCAGCAGTGTGCTAAATAACGTATAGTAGTGTCGTCAGCATACGTAATAACGTTGAACATGTTAGTAGCCTTTTGGAAGTCATTATTATAATATATATTCTACAAAACAGACCAATAAGAATAGAACCTTGGGGTACGCCAAATGGGATAGGTAACACATCAGAAAGTTCGTTTTGAAATTCGGTGTATTGTCTTCTGTTGCTATATATGTTGTTACCTATAGTTACAAACGAACTGTTTTACATACACACCACACCACACCACACCACACCACACCACACCACACCACACCACACCACACCACACCACACCACACCACACCACACCACACCACACCACACCACACCACACCACACCCACCACACCACACCACACACACACACCACACCACACCACACCACACCACACCACACCACACCACACCACACCACACCACACCCACCCACCCTCTCTCCCACCCACCCTCCCCACCTTTATGCTTATATCTCTGGTGATCCTGTATCATATTGTTTTGTTGTTGTTCCAGAGCTTCTCCCTTTGAGGAAGACGAGAAACACGCATTGGCGATTCATATTGCACTTGTTGGGTATTGTAAATGCTTTTACCCAGTTTTCACTCAGTTCTGCCACATATCACGAAGGTACTGGAACTTAAACAATTAAAACCAATTACATAAAAATGTCGAGGTATATATATATATATATATATATATATATATATATATATATATATATATATATATATACTGAAGAATCTAAGAAATCCATTCGAAATTAATTCTAAATACTGTTTTAGACAACCATGTACATCACAAAATAGCATGTAGATTTCATTTTGTTGATAATGAAATGGTTCACATCTTTTAAATAAATGATGATACGTTGTAGTATCGGTATCAATTCCCAAATGTACACATACGCGTGCGCACCCACACTGACACTCAGACTCAAACCGCCCACCAACACACACGTATCCGTGCAGACACACACGCACGCACAAACGTATATCTCATAATGCCTTATAGCTTCTAAGTATGTCACTTTTATTACTGTTATGCGTATATTGCAGAGAGAGTAGGTTTAGGGACAAGAGAGTGCTTGGTTGTACCCGAAGGCACATTTTACACAGGACATGTACGAACTACTGAATCAGGCAGAAAATGTCAGAAGTGGACGGCTAATAAGGTTTGTTTGTATATCGTGTGGGAGCGGTGGTCGCGTGGTAGAGCACCGGACTGCCAATCGGTTCAATCCCACCTACCACCGTTTCGAAACTTAAGCAATTTCGTTCACTCCACATTTGCCTGTGTCTTTCGGAAGAGACACTAAAAGCTGGTGGTCCCTTCTGTCTGGTGTTTATACCCGGGGAAATAAAAGATCCCACACAGGGGGTAAATGTGTAACCTGTGTGGACTCACTAATTCTAGAGAAAGACAACTCCTGTGTTAGCCCAAGTTTGGGCTGTTTGGAAGAAACCACCTGAGACCTGAGACATCGAAAGCTGATTGCATACGGGCCAAATATTATGAAAACTGTACATTTGCCTCTAAAAAATGGGAGTAAAAACCTCCTCTTTACATTTTGTGGTGTTTAAACACTAATTGGCGAATTTTTCTTGATTGTTTTGAGTGACTATGGACTCACTAATTCTAGAGAAAGACAACTCCTGTGTTAGCCCAACTTTGGGCTGTTTGGAAGAAACCACCTGAGACCTGAGACATCGAAAGCTAGATTGCATACGGGCCAAATATTATGAAAACTATACATTTGCCTCTAAAAATGGGAGTAAAAACCTCCTCTTTACTTTTTGTGGTGTTTAAATACTAATTGGCGAATTTTTCTTGATTGTTTTGATTGACTCCCTTTTATGAGGCATCTCAGGAATGAGCTACAGACGATTATTACGATACAACTATCTTTGCATTGCGAAATGCAAGGTGCAACTTTGCAACGTAGAGTGCATTGATTATATAAAAGTTTGATAAAAAAATTTAATGATGGTTAATATTAATTACATATACCACATTCTTAATAAAGTTATTTGTTTAGTAGAAATTGACTATTGAATTTACTATTACCCTGAGCAATGCAGTGTATTCCTCTAACATCTTGGTCGATATTGTTTTGACTGTGAATTTTACAACTTGATGTCTTCTTTAAATACAGTTGCTATAATGATTTCACTGTTACCGAAGATGCATAAGAACATTTAACATTGCATATGTTTTTATCACTGATGCTGGCATGATAAAGTAGAGAGTTTCAAAATCAATCAAGTACATTTCGAGATATGACACTTTGAAGATGTAAAATTTAACCTTAACCTTTTAGTCATGAATACTTAAACAATAGCTCTACTAACGTTTCATATCAGGCTATGTGCATATTAGTATACTTGATATTAATAGTACCGACAAAGAAGATCTCATACATTAAATATTTACCTTGGCCATATTATTATATTATTATTGTACACGTTGGTTCGTATATATAGAGAAATATTTCACACAAAATTATATCGAAACATTTATATATTTTATATATTTATTCTTGCATGGAGCAGTGTTGTGATTTCTTATTTCAATAATAACGTTGTCTACTCAAGCAGAGAAACTCCATATCGCTGATGAAATAATGCACTTTACACACACGCATGCAGGCACACAGGCACGCACACATGCACACGCACACACACGACACACACACGACACCCACACCGACACACCGACACACACACACACACACACACACATCCACATCCACATCACACACACACACACACACACACACACACACACACACACACACACACACACACACACACACACACACACACACACACACACACACACACACACACACACACACACACACACACACACACACACACACACACACACACACACACACACACACACACACACACACACACACACACACAACACACACACACACACACACACACACACACACACACACACACACACACACACACACACACACACACACACACACACACACACACACACACACACACACACACACACACACACACACACACACACACACACACACACACACACACACACACACACACACACACACACACACACACACACACACACACACACACACACACACACACACACACACACACACACACACACACACACACACACACACACACACACACACACACACACACACACACACACACACACACATTGAGGTAGACATAGTCTTGTTTACAGCCTCGCAAACACGACTGCCATGACACCATGCCGGATACTGCACATCAAGCAGACGATTACTGCCGTCAACACAGCATCGGCAAATGTCATAAACGCCGCCCATATTGTTTTACGGTAGACGGTAACAACGAGTGGGAATATTGTAACATTCCAATGTGTGCTATTGCCCGTAAGTAGAGTGACTCACCACGGTAAACATTGTTATAATAATTGTTGTTGCATAACATTTCACATACATCTCGATTTGTTTACGATCAACAGTCAGTTTGTATTAGGCACATTTATAGTAAACCTTGTAAGCAGGGCACAGACACTTTCGTAGTAGTGTTGTTAACATCAGGTGTTGATGTGGTTTAAAAGTGAATGTAGTTTACTTGCTTC
This sequence comes from Ridgeia piscesae, assembly GCA_025642075.2. Classification (NCBI taxonomy): domain Eukaryota; kingdom Metazoa; phylum Annelida; class Polychaeta; order Sabellida; family Siboglinidae; genus Ridgeia; species Ridgeia piscesae. The sequence goes on from JAODUO010000699.1 coordinate 145,820, forward strand.
TGTTGTTTGATTGACCAGTTTGGTTCAGTTTGAAAATCGAAACGCGGCAGCATTGCACACTGTTGCTCGGATATAGTGTGGTACTGCGTGTCTTTCTAAAACCAAGAAACGTGTTATACATACCTACTGGCCAACTGATGCGCTGCAGTTAAATGAAATGAATAAAAGGCTAGGTTATCGGAGCTACAGACGAACTTTCATCCAACAATGTGTACACAGTGTGTGTTGAATAGTTGGTTAGTGTGTGCCACATGTGTTTTCATAATGAAACAGAAAGTTGACGTTGGATGGGGTAGGCGGGTTACCAAGTATATTCATCCATTAAGTTGCCATACTAAAACATGTAGTGTTATGTACGAAATGAGTCATATTCCGAAACCATATGATATTCCCATTTCCATGCAAATATGCCCCTGCAAGTGAAATGTAGCAATAGATCACGTTTTAGCATCCCTTACCGAGTTAAATTTTAGAATGTGTATGTGGATTATTGAAATTCATAGGTACATACGGTTGTTTTTATGGTTTACAGATCCACTAGATTGCAAATTAACGAAACTGGGGTTGGAGTATGTCGGTCGTGAATCGAAAACAGTTCATGGCAGTACATGTCAACGCTGGAGCCTTGAAACGGTTCGTTGAGTCACACTTTATTCTTCGTATACATACTAGCCAGGTCAACGTGAATAGGTAGTGTCCAGTAGCATGTGCTGTTGCTGACAATTATAACTTGCACATTAGTTAGATACGGAGTTGTGTTATATGTAATTAATTAGTTGTCATACATTCCACACATTTAGCACGAAGGTCGCATTTAGGCAGTGTGACTGCATTGCAATGTCACAACCCTTAAATGAATTACTTCTTTTATTTATGACGTTCCCTGGTAACTTGTGACCGAGTCAGCTGCCTTTGCAATATGTTCAAATAAAACAGGTTACGTCAAAAACAAATGTTTCACAAGCTCGACAAAATTAAATGACGCTTGTTAAACTGGAAATATTAATGATTTATCTGAAAATCGCAGGATGACTCAGATTAATGATCAAGACGCATGGTTCCACACACGTGCCCAAGAATATTTGTTAGGCGACACATGGGTTTAATTAATTCTGGACATTAACTCGACGGGCTAATGGCACTACCATCTGATGACGTTTCTCAAATAGGTCTGCAACATGTTAGAAACAACGGTTGTAACGTCAAATCCGCCGACACATTTGCAGAGTACATAATTATCTGCAAGATGACATAAATGACTATGATATCTATCAATTCCGCGATTGAAAGTTCAAGTACTGCATGAAACAATAATGTACATAGCCGCGCATAAGAGGCAAAAAACATGACATATTCCCAACCTGCCCTATAGGTCCGTATACACTAGATATTTACGAAAGTGTGAATGCTGATCTAAGTATAAATTGTTTTGTTTATATACACATAGCTTTAAAAATTCACAAGGTGGCTTTTTCTAAATGACGGCGAAATTCAATTTTCCGTATTTCAATAACCGCGGAGCAGGAGCAGGTTATTGAAATACGGAAAATATTTGAAATACATTGATGGAATCTTCTCAATGTCCATTCCTTTCTGCGTGAAGAGGTCCCGTCTGGTGTAGTTCACATAATTTACTGATATCCCCCAGTATATCTCTCAATCTCAGTGGTTGGTAGGGCCTCACTCCTACGACAGCTTCTGATGGAGTATATGTAAGAGCACAGGCGTTACACCACTGAAAACATACCATGTTACCCAAGCCATGCATCTGCCTGGTATACGTTTATGCAATGGCAGTCGTATCAACGCAATGACATCAGTTCCCTTTGCTGATCGCTACCAGAAGACGTTCACAGCCAAGGATATATTCCGGCAGTTCCGGCATCAGTTCGTTTAGGTATTGCTGCAGTTCATGTCTGACCTGCAGTGTTGACGTCATACACAAGCAGGAGCGGACACCAGGATGACGTTGCATGTTGTGGATGTCCTTCTTCCCTGCTTGGTACAAGCAGGGAAGATATTTGTCAGATGAACGGTTGACGTTGATATATTCTTGCTTGGTATCAGCCTTGTCTGTGGACATTTTGTAGCAATCGGCTCGTGGAATTCATTCCGATATGTGTGATATCGTGTCATGTTTCGTTGGGAGAGGCATGTGTACGTGCAGCTCGGGCATCGTTGAATGGTATCAGTGGCGTGACGCATGCGTTGTGTGCGCTTGGATACATTCCATCGGAAGATATCCTGATATCAGTTTTACCAACACGCAAAGGTACATTATTGTAGCAGGTCATGTCTGACGGAAGATTGTGTGAAACACTAGTTCGGAGAATGACGAGAACCACGCCCGAGAGGTATAATTCATTGGGTATTATCAGCGCCATCCATCGCGGGGTTAAATACCTCGAGTTTGCGTCAACACGGTATCGGATATCATAAAGTTACAACATGTTCAGAAGTGCTTAGCAAGGATTGTGACTAGGTCTCCGCGTTTTACTCGTTCTGTGCCACTTCTAAAGTCAAAGCATTGGCTTCCTGCCCGATGTCGTATCGTTTTTAAGATTTACTATTACTTACCATGCACTTACCAGGCACTTTCATGAAAGCAGCCATCGTAATGACATTCACTGCTTACTACTGTAAGAAACTGTATGCATATAATAGCGCTGTGGCAAAATGGCTAGAGCTTCCGACTCACGACTATGAGAATCCAGGTTCGAATCCTGTGCTGCCGCGTCAAACCATGGGCATCGTTTTTCATTCAGCTATATGGATAAATATTTGGCTATAGATAATGGCGGGTATTTGTGTACGAATAGTCATCGTGCATTAATTGCAGCATGGCTTGCTGCTTACCAGAGAAGCCGATATAGTATTCGGTTGAACTGGTTTGCCAGAGAATAAAGTGTAAAGCGCTTTGAACAATCCTGAGGATTGCATATTGCGCCATATATGAACTTACTTGTTTGCTTTTTCTGATTAGTTGCGAGCTTTCAACGTTGACCCAAACGTTCTTCTACGTCTATATAGTAGCATAATTGAGCCTCTCATAGCTTATTGCAATATTTGTTATTATCAGGCTCTTTCTGTGAGTACCCATAACAGGTTTCTAAAAATATCATTGGTTTATTTGCACCAATGTTGTTCGAAATGATCGAACGTGAATCTTGAGGAAAGCTCATGTTGTCGCTGCTGAATCGGATCACTCGCTCCATTCGTACTTTCACGTTCTTCCGTCTGGAAGGAGGGACCGGGGCTTGACAGGCAAAGGGTTCAGTATAGCAGGAGTTTTGTGCCTGCATGAATATTGATGACGATGGCTTCATTTTTGTTGTTGTTACATTTTGTATTTCATTTGTATTTTGACATTCTTTACATACTTTATATATGATCATGAGTTCAGTTGCATGATGAATATCCTTCTTAGGACAATAACGTGAATTTAATTAATCTTTTGTCTAGAGTAAATACTAATACTAGGGCTTTTATATAGCTGTACCTACTCTTCAGGATATGCTTTCTTCTTGTGTTAGATCAGTTGACCATATTGCCATATTCCGCCGTCATTTAAAACGTACCTATCCACCATAACGTCCTGGCGTATTAAAGCGACATGATCAGTTCGTGGCTTTTAATTTTTATTGCAAAATCATGTTAATCAGTATAAGTTATAACTATTGTAGCGTCCTGACCGCCAATAAATGTTTTATCGAAACAGAACTGACTTCGTAATGTTAAACGTCGAATGTTTATAGGAATCCCGATGCTGTCACTCAAATCGCCGCGAGTGACATCCACCCTTTGACCTTTACCAACTGGGAGCCGTGCACCTGGCTGGGGGTGGCGTTAGTGGCGTCAATTTGTGTTCACGTGATACTGCATCGCGTGATCATGCATTTCCTTCTGGGCTTTTAGCCACGCCTACAACGGTTTCAAATACGCCTCGTGGTCGATGTGTACACAGAGTTAAACGCCCTTACCGAGTCTGTTTTCAACCCCTAAGTGGTACATGAAAACATATTTTAACTGTCTTTACACCATAATAGATAACATTTATACCGTATAACATGATTTTGCAATAAAAATTAAAAGCCACGAACGGACCATGTCGCTTTAATGCATATGTTGAAAACCGGAATGTATGTTGCCTCAGAGATTGTTTAACCGTTTTGTATTGACGCTCCGCTAAACTTGGATTCTAAGGATCTAGGCGTAATATAAGTTAATTATTATTTACAGTCTCATTCAAATGATTGCCCTACTGACTTTCCCGACTCTCGAGAAGAGGCAAAAAACTATTGCAGACAACCGAAATCATGCACAAAACATTATGGTCCTTGGTGCTATATTGACCGGAACATGCGATGGGAATATTGTGATGTCCCGATGTGCAAAGTCCAACGAGGCAAGTAGATATGCTTAATTTTGTGGCACTTGAATGTACTTGCATACATATGTCATAGAATGTGTAATAAGAGTTGTCTTGGTTTGCATTCAAACGTATCTTCATGTGTCTTGCCAACCATAGACGTTTCACTTGAGTCGACCGCCAGGCCAATGTGCCCCTTCAATCCTGCGCGCATCCTGTATTATTCCGATTTATCAATATTTCTGCATACCACTGGGCATTATTAGAGCAATGTGACTTGTCTGAATGTTTTAGTTATGAACATATGCGTATTCCAATATGTTAGGTTATTATATTAATTTTAAAAATTAGCCAATTTCCGACACCATTTTATTTTTGAAGAAACATTGGAAGGCTATTGAAAATGTCTAGTTAATTGAGTTATAAGGACTAGCTTACATATATAAAGTTTGTAACAATCCATAATACGCTTCATTAACATTTTGGGGATAGAAGTTTGTCAATGTTTAAGAAATATAACAATTTGCTATCTTTTCACATATACTTAATCAGCGGCAGTCACCTGTGGCGCGCGGGGATGTCTGTTAGTAGACCTGCTGCAAGTTAACTACGTGTCAGCTTCGTCTGTTTATATGCAGGTAGCATTTGTATCTAAGATCGGAAATAATCGTGTTAACGCATGCATAGACATACTGGGGCAGGTAAGTAAATTAAAAAGCAACCATTGTTGAAAGTTTACATTTAAATTATTGAAAGTTTACATTTAAATTACTGAAAGTTTATATTTTAATATAATGTGTATACAGGGCATAAATACAATAAAAATGTTTATAAATTATTTGCAATCAGGGATATCCAGGAGAAAATGGTTTACACCAAAAATTGGGAACCGTTAAATAGGTACATATTTCATATTATTTATAAAGTAATATATTTTGGTTCTTAGTCGAGTTTTCGCGGCCAGCCTGACAGCCATTTCTGTTTGGCTGAATTAAACCCCGTGACAATATTTAGAAATACGCATACTGTTTTATGCGCAATAACTATACACAACCATATACTCTACATTTAGTCGCCGTTACCAGCCATCATCACATGCTCTCGATACAAAACATAAATATGTAATAACATACAAATGGCTACACAATTCTCGTTTTCGGTGTACGCATGCTCATTATGACATCTTTATAACTTGTACTATCGCATCTCGCATCGTATCGCGCATCGCATGGCGCACCAAATCGAAACACGCGTCGCACATCGCATCACGAGTCGCATCGCGCAGCGTTCATCGCATCGTCAATCGCCCATCGCATCATGCATCGCGACATCGGCCCTCGGCCATCGTTCTCTCGAGACGATTGTGCGTGTGTGCGTGTGTGCGTGTGTGCGTGTGTGCGTGTGTGCCTGTGCGCGCGTGCGCGCGTGTGCGCGTGTGTGCGTGCGTGCGTACGTATATGTGGGTGGGTGCCGTTGACATATTTTCGCAGTCGTCTCGTCGTCACTGGGGGGGGGGGTCGGAGCAATGCCCAGTTGCCTCCCTCTCCCCATTCCCGCGTCTTTGGCTAATTCGTCTCTATCAAAGTTCACTGTTGTCTTCTCTCACTCTTTCCAAGGACTAGCAACCGATCTACACCGAGATGCCAACAAGTCAACTTCCAACACACCTGAAGGACTATCATTTGACACGATGTTTTATTCCTGACAACTTTTGACAAACACATGATGACACATGACGACATACTTTTGTTTTGTAGTAAAACTACAACTTATTCACCTCAAGGCTTCTTAAGTAAAAGTAAAAGGAAACAAATCACCTTGGGTAAAAAGTAAGAACAACGTTCCAAAGTGCTTGAAGAAAGAGTAGGCCTAACAGTAGAGTATAGTTCAACGTTTTAATTTCAACGTTTCAGTAAGCAAACAAAATGCGAGAATAGAAAATACACGAACCTACACATAAAATAATTCTAACGACTTCCCGATCGGTAACTGGTAGGGGTCAGCACAACCATGAACGACCCATTACTGGACATTCAGTAAATCATACGTCTCGTGTGTCTGATTGTAGAAACGGGAACGAATATAGCCAGTAAAGGAACGGCATCACAATCTTCAACGGGTTATGAAGCTGTTCCTGAACAAGCCATCGACGGAAATGCAGATAGTGACTTCTTCCATGACAGCTGTTCACATACTAGGAGCAACAAAGACCCGTGGTGGAAGCTCACGTTTAACACACCATCTGTATTCGTGAATGAAGTGGTTTTAGTCAATGGCGAGCGCCATGTAGGTAAGTTGGGTTATGTAAGTGTTAGCACACATAACCTAGTAAACAGTAATGTGCAACTGTTGACAAAGGTAGCATGTAGAATGCAGAAGACTGTTCTGTCCAACTATATCCATTCCAACACAGGCAGTATTTAAAAATGCTGCAACAGAAAACAGTAGTTGGTGGTTTTTGCTAATGACAATTACGCAAGTTGACACAATATCTGAAGCATTGGAATATCCTAAATTCTTCATATTGATTATGTTATGTTACGAAACAGAATTATGTATTTACGTACAATGGTATGAACACAAAGTTTATTTCCAGAAACGACACACTATACCTAAATTACGAAATAATAGTTCACTTCGTAATTTAGGTACAGTGTATGTACTGATAATGATGCCCATCTAGTGTAACAGATAAAGCTGGGGCGTTAGCACCTAGAACTGAACAGTTAAGATTAAGTTTTGAAAAGAATGTAGTCATTAATTATGTCATTATAGAATGTTTTTCAATATCGTGTCCACTCAGACACAGGGAATTTGTTGACATTAAATATTGATAGTGTTTTTGGAAGACTGTTAACAAGTTGGTTAATTCACCGCAGATATTTGCTACTTTATGTGCAATAATATTGTTATTAATAATTATATGTATATATATATATATATATATATATATATATATATATATATATATATATATGTGTGTGTGTGTGTGTGTGTGTGTGTGTGTTGTTTGTGTGTGTGTGTGTGTGTGTGTGTGTGTGTGTGTGTGTGTGAGTGTGTGTTGTGTGTGTGTGTGTGTGTGTGTGTGTGTGTGTGTGTGTGTGTGTGTGTGTGTGTGTGTGTGTGTGTGTGTGTGTGTGTGTGTGTGTGTGAGTATTTAAAACAAGGCAACACACAAATGTTTTTATATTGACTTATTAGTGAACAAACACGTTGCTAATTTGTAACATAGTTTAATTATACCTGACAAATACCTTAATAATATATCCTGAATCCATGTGCAAATGTCCACTCCGACACATAAATTATGAATATTATTAACCTTGACCAACACTAAATTACTGTTGATGATATTTTCTTTTAAACACAGCGGTAAGAAAGTGAGCTTTTGCAAATTGTATTGCTATCACAAATAATTGTAAGAACGTTACGCTGGAACCGAAATGTCGAGCAATGAATACTAATTACGTATGCATATACACACTTCATTTGCAATACAAAGTATATGAATATTGTATTTGTCATGCCTTGACAATATCGGGTAGTAACATTTTTGATTCAGATAATTTTTGAATAGTATAGTAAATATATATTTGATGTCTAATAATTTCCATCTCGACACAGATTGTGTTTTGAAGATTTGGTAATGACACCAGTTGATGCAGTTGTGAGAGTGTTTAACGTGTTTTATCTTTATGACGTATAAATAACATTTCCATCTCTGCTGTAAAGTGATTAATTAGCAAGATATGTTAAGTGTGTCCCTTAAAAATCAGTTGTTATCAGTAGCACAAAGGTGCTATTATTTACCATAATTATGATACGGTTTTGGATATTTCAAATAATAAATACCATGGACTGCAACGTTTCGGTTTATGGCGTGACACATGCGCTATATAGAGTTCTAGTGATAGGCCTTCAAATTATACTAAAATGTAAGTAAACAAATTATTTTTTAAAATGTGGCGCATGTGAGACACCAATTGCCTTGATTACTGTGAAATATATATAGCTTTAAAGTTATATTTAAACAATGTTTAACAATAAAACTGATATTGTGATAAAAGCAGACCAAACATAAATGGGCAGTTGTTAGGCTCATGATACCCCAATACCTACCTTACTCACTTGCCACCGGGAGCTCTTAGCTTTGGGTAGCAATCTTGCTATATCTGGTTACTAATCTGGTGTAATGAAAATTAATGTAAATGTAATGTAATGTAAAATTATGGTGGCCTCAGTTGCAGTATATTAGTTATGGTGATGCTACAAGCATAGTATTACTTATTCCTTTTCCATTTGTACTAGGTGATAGGTTGGCAAATTTTGACATTCAAGTTGGATTCGGACGATATAAAAGAACGTATCGAAGGTGTGGCCCTGAAAGGATCACAATGAAACTAGGCGAATCGAGTCCATTTAAATGTAATGCCACAGGAGACACCGTGAAGATTCAAATCCACGGAGAAGGAAAATATTTCACAGTGTGTGAGGTGTTCGTTTATGGACGAGGTGACACTTTATTTCAGTTTCATACTTTCATGCAGATTTTTAATATATTGTAACACTATCACTTATAACATTATATATATATATATATATATATATATATATATATATATATATATATATATATATATTTTTTAGGACTGACTCCTATGACTACATCGTGTGGTATATATTGTAATATTTATTTTTTTACAAGAGGGTTAATTATGCACGAATGCACGCAGCACACGGGCACTGGCGCGCGCGCACGAACGCACGCAACGCACGCACGCACGCACGCACGCACGCACGCACGCACGCACACACGCACACACACACACACACACACACAGATTGTGTTGATCATAAGGTTTTGCATGATATAGAGAATCACGATTTGTCAAGCCGTTTCTCTCGGCTATTGCCATTTTGAGTAGTAGATATTGTCCAGTAAGTGCCCTAATTAGGACGATTACGGACGATTAACCAGTGTTAACAGATTCCTATTCCGAAACAACTATCGAGTGTACGCCACGAATGTCTACTATTAACAACACTTTAGTTTGTACATGGAGAACTTCACGAAAGAAACCCATGAGGAATTCAGCAGCACTTATAAAATAATCGAAACCCTAAATAATTATTCACATTCACGTTATCTCGGCGAGGTGTGAATGGGACACAAATTGCTGGTAATCCACCAATCAGCGCATTTCCGTAATCAAGTTTGGATACATGTCAAACCCGTGGCGTAATGATTTCGCCTGTCTATGGTAACGCCTGATACGACTAATGTCACGAAGTTGCATGTAGGCTGTTCGATTGACTGCACCGACATTCCCTATGCCGACCGAGGAATGAGTCGAATATATATCGTGTTTGGTGCCAAATACCACAACGTCCGTCGTCTAGTCGTTTATAGCTTCAGTGCATGCGGAACCATTCTTTTATATCATCAAATAACAGATCGTGTACTGAATTCACCTGGTCATCTCCACCGGGACAATATGAGACGTAAAGTTGCGTAATAATGATCGGCCGCCCTGGATGCCTTGATGATGTCACCGAGCGGTGAGATATGTGCAGCAGTAAATAGCAACGGCTCAACTACAGCGCATTCCCAATAAGCACGAGCTGCTTCCGTCCGGACAAATACGACGTGAAACATTCGACCGCAGCGCCTGTCATTCAATTCATCCATACTTAGTGACTGAAGATAATTATTCAGGCCAGAACGCAAGGTCGTATTGTCAATAGATATTCATGTCTATTGCGCCTAGCTTCCGATGCTTTGTTTTCGTCAGAACTGCGCACTTTCGAGTAGCACTGATGGTGAGGTTAACAGCAGAATGATTAGTGAGTCCCATGTATGTGATGACGACATTTCAGATGACGTATCTGTCCGTGCAGAGAGTCTAGCACGTCCAGCGTATGTCCCTTCCTATGGGTTGATCACTGCACGTACATCGTGATGCCTGTCGACTGGCGAACCGTTCACAAAACGTACGCGCGTCCACCAAAATTACCAGAGTGGACACGGCCTTGGTTCGTGAGGAATGTGGAGTGGTGATCAGCACGACTGGTCTGAACCAGAATACGATCCAGCGTTGTTGGTTTCGTGTTTGGCCGACCACTTCTCGACTTGTCCGCGACTGATCCAGTCTCCTGGTGCTCTTGTCTTCACATCTGATCATGATCACGTAACGCCAACTGAACCCCATTCCACCAATTACAGCCGTTTCGGTTCTCCAAAATCGTTTTTGGCATCCTAACATGACCAAAACTATTTTAGAATTCATTTATTAGGCGATGAATTAATCATAAATATGTGTAAGTAATTGGTAACAAATACAATCTACACACTCTGATTACATTTAACATTTATGATCTGCTGTCATTGTTGTTTAATTTTATTGTTTGTTATTATTATTTTTAATATGGGGTTAAAAAGCAAAAATGTCTATGATACATAGAGTTTATATAAAAAAGTATCCTATTAGTATTATCACCCACAATAACATCGACTAAACTATAGTTTGGCTAAAATGTGATTAAAATAGAAAATGTAGTAAAGGATTGCAGTGCATGAATAATATGGTGACACGGGTTGTGATGTTTAAGGTTGTGATGTTAACGACGAGTCTACAAAGTGTTAACTTCCCATAACAATCGTTAGACAATACGACAGGTATTAGACAATGACACACTGTTTTCATATTTTTGAATCTTTTTAGGCGACCGCAACACCTAATTTTAACCAGTTCTGAAATAATCACCCTAATATCCGTTATGCTGTACTGTGGCATGTTTACTTCTGTCGCACGCACGCACGCACGCACGCACGCACGCACGCACGCACGCACGCAAGCAAGCACGCACTCACGCACCATACAACAAAAGGCAACATTGCTTCACGGATTTTGTGTGTGTCTGTGTGTTGCAGAAGTTGACGCATGCCATCCGGGAAGATGCAGGAGCGGTAGTACTTGTACTAATGTTGGAGATAGTTTTAAGTGCAAGTGTACCAGTAATCACTTTGGAAGAAATTGCGAAAGTATGTATTCTTTGATTTTTTTATTTGACAAAAAACTGACACTATATAAATGTAAACAATAACAGTTGCATTACATAAATCTAAATCTCATTATACCATAATTATCTGTATCCAGTAAGCAACGAGTCGGATGTTAATGACGCTGGATTACATTATTAATTTGGACTTTCTAACAATTACACATCATTTTATTGCTGACTCAACACCTCAGTGAGTATTAGAAATGATAGTAACGTGACAGCTGAATTATGGTAACAAATGCATTAGATAAATGTAAAGTTATATTTTCATTGTAATAAAACATTAAGCATATTATTACCACGATCGTCTTAATTCAAGTACCTATGATCAAAAGGTTTGTATGTTTAAAATCTGAAGCTTATTACTTAAACATAAAATGATGTATTGTATCTTAATTCATTACATAATTATGATCGTAACTTCAATATGTAAGTTGGCAATTAAATTTATCGATAAATAAAAACATGTCAATAGCCTATAAATAGCACACGTATAGGGTGTATATGTACCGGTAGATAGTATTGTATTAGTTATTTTCCCAAATGATTACATCTGAACATTGCTGTATTGAAAAGCACAAAATCAACTTTCTCTCGTAAATATGATTTTGGAATGTGTTTTATGTTACAGTAATTTATTTGTTTATGTACTTTATATTGTGACTTCCATAAGCATAACGTTAGAAAGTTCAATTCGTTACTTCCACAACAACACATATATTCATACGAAACATTCTAAGAAATTTGCCGGTTGGTTATATAACTGTGTATTTCAATCAAAAAGCAATACGTCGGGTTCCATCTGTAGAATTTAATGTTTATCGATATCATCATGAAGATAATTATGCCTTCTACATCAATTTCACTAGATGGACGATTACAGATTGAGAGATGAGATTGTAACGGAAAAGCACTTAAGAGGACAGTAGTTGGAACCAGAATGAGACAGACAGGGCGTCTAGAATGGGCGATGAACGACAGCCGATAAGACCATGGCAGGCAGATATAGGTGGTAGACGAAGAAAGGGAAGCCCAAAGGCTCAGATGAGAAGACAGCCGAAAAAAGAGCTCAGGATGGCTGGCATGAACAGATTTTATCAGAACTTACACCGGTGTAACACACGGGTTCCTGAGTTCCCAATTTCATAGCATTGCATTTCAACTGAGCGAAGTACGACCCCGCGCGTTACTCGAGAACTAATGGCATTGTCGGAGGTACTTAAAAAATATACGATACCAGTGTTACGAGAAGAAAACTCGTCTTTGTTACATCGGACTGGACAAAATCATCCACTCTGTAATCGAAAACCCATGAAAGTATTATATATATATATATATATATATATATATATATATATATATATATATATATATATATATATATATATATATATATATATATATATATATATATATATATATATATATATATATATATATACAATATATAACAATGACCAAAAGACAAGGTGGTGTGCGTGACAACTGGTGACAGTGTAGCAGTTCGCGGGATAGTCGTGGATGAGTTGTGTACTCATGAGGAAGAATACATTCACGTAGTGTACCACTTACTAAACGCTCTTCAGCAAACGATCAGAACACTCAAAGCAAATTGTCGTGCGCATTGTAGAAATATATGTTGTCGCCATCTTTGTCGGAATTGTCTTCTGTTTGACACCATCGATCAGTAACTTCCAACTGTGGGTGGCATTCGGAAGAATGCGAAACTCCAGAAACATTCGCGTCAGCATTGTTTCTGACAGCTTTGAGGAGCAAAGGGACTTTTGATGTTCCATGCTTTTATAGACTGTTATGTTGTTTCAGTTGTCCATAGCGAAAGGAAACAGTTGAACGATTTGGTCTGAACCACATTTACAACCATAGCTGCGTCACTGTTTGATAAGTCACACGTGGCTAGTCCAGATTTCAAGCAAATGGAGAAGTTCGACATCCAAATGTATGACAAGTCAAGTGCAGCAACGAGCGAAGACGAAACGTTTTCAGGAATAGAAACCGCATATCCGATAATCTGCCACCGACAAGGGATGCATTGCTGGAAGACGTCAGGCGCAGCATCAACAGGCCTACATGGTCATTGTGTTGTATGACTCCGCCTCAGTCCGATGTGCCATTCTCAAAGGACTTTGGATGGACGTTTGAGGATGGAAGATATCTTTGATCAATGCTTCTTGAAGCTACAAAGGCTTGCTGGCAGGTTTTTGCGGTGTTGATGCAAAAGCAGTAAACATAGAGCATCGCACTACAGTTGTAGAACTAGAGCTCCCGTGCAGAAACATGACGTAAAGCTCCTGTAGTTAGATTCGCCCAGGAATTTTACGTAGATGGTCCAATTTGTATGCTGTTATCCGATAACGATAACATCTCTTAGACACCCTACTGTACGTATGTCAACTAGTCAAGAGTGCTTTCCAAATGTGTGTACCACAAGACAATGTTTTAATTTGTATACTTGTGTATGTTTGTACGCATGTGTTTAAGCGTACACGCGTTGACAACACATAAAACACTTAATCACACACACGCATGCACGCACGTCACCACGCACACACGCACGCACGTACAAACACACCCACCCACCCACCCACCTACCCACCCACCCACACCACACACACACACACACGCACGCACACACGCACGCACGCACGCACACGCACACACACACACACACACACACACACACACATTATGCAAGATATAGAAATACAAAAAAGCGTTGACGTAGTACTTATTTGTTTTGCAAATTACACAATATTAGACTAGAGATGACACGCAAGCACACGCATCCCCACATGGACATGTTCTCTGACCTTTGCAGTGTTACACATGCGTGTGTTGCAGCCTTTCGTATATGCGACCCGAACCCATGCCACAATGGGGGTTTTTGCTATCACCATTATACAGACGAGTTCTTTTGCAACTGTACCCATTACTACGAAGGACCAACATGTTCGCGTATGTATGACACTGCTCGACATCAAAACATACAGAGAACTGAGAAAATAATATGTTTATGCTAACGCTTATGCTTTACATAAATTTCGTTATACCATAATATATTTATCCAGCAGGCAACGAACTAGATGTTAGTGACGCTGGGTTGAGTGATATTGTATGATCTTTAGCAGTTATAATGATGATGGTAGGTAATTGTAACAGCAGAATTGTGGTAACTAATGCATTATATCCTTTCATTTTAGCCTAACCCTTATAACATTATAAGGCGCATTTCTTCACAGGGGAAAAGTGATCGCCTCGGATTTGCCCTTTTTTAACTTAATTTTATTTATCAGCCATGCAGCTACTTCAGCAGCACACACTTCTACCTTAGCCAGTGCCGCCACAATTGGTTGATCTCGATCAACAGTCAGGTAGATCTGAATGTCGTCAGCATAACGATGATGGTCCATGCCATGTCTAGCGACAATTCCTCCAAACGGCGTTGTCGACATATAATAGAAAACAAGATAGGCCCCTCGTACCGACCATTGTGGGACGCCACACACCAATATTGAAAAGGGTCATGCATTATTTGTTTTGAAACGACTCAACCAACTTCGATACAAATAGCAAGTTCGACACAGGTCGGTATATGTTCAAAATGTCTATCCAACGTAGGTTTTTTTTAAGGAATGGTTTAACGATTGCATGCTTGATTCTTTGTATAGACAAAAAAAAGTCAACATGAAAACAAAAAAACTTCTTAACTCAGCCTTAATACTATGTCATTTTGACTATGCTTGTTCATCATGGTTCTCAGGGTTAACAAAGAAATATAAATCTAGACTACAGTGTACCCAGTGTCGATCGATGGGTTTCGTGTACCAATGCCAGGTTGTTACTTTGATACTCTGGGACTGAAAGCCGATTTTGTGTATAACCCGCCCAGTGTGTGCGCGCCTATTAAAAGTGCTTTATATCCGAGTTATAGTTATTATCATACTATTAGATAAAGAACACACGAAGAACACCCAGAACAAGGTAATCCGGTTCCTTATAAATGCACCAGCTAGAACTCACATCGGTTTGAGGGAGTTTAGGCTGGTGAATATGTTACCAACTGAGCTATGGGTAAAACAATTAAAATTGAACCTTGTATACCATGTTATAAATGATAGAGCACCGAGGTATATGTCCAGTTTTATAAACGTATGCAAGCACCACGGCATAAATACCAGATGAAGTACTCTCTCTCTCTCTTCATGTACCGTATGTAAAATCTTGGTCAAACCTCGTTTTACTACACAGGTGTACTAGCATGGATACCTGTGGCACATATAAACACCCCACACCGGTTATATCCCGGTGGTTCCCATTGCTTCGCCAACTATAACGTATGAATACATAAATAATTATCAATACAATCAGAATTGTTCCCATTTAAACAAAACCGGCTTACAAGTAGAACATGTCACAAACAAAAAACGATTACGTTCGGTACCAAGCTTTAATTGTATTTACCATGACACGATCTTATGCTATGTGTTTGAATTGGCTAATAGTTTTAACATATACTATTGGTTATTATTTATATAGGACCTGTCCATATATTTTAAAATATTTGTCTGCTATATTGTCTCAATCTACATCGTAGTCTTATATAGGGCACAACATAAACATTTGGCTGTTTTTACAAGATAATATAAGAGTAACTAACTGTAACTCTTTATTATATACAAATAACATCTACGTCACAATAGTGAATTCATAATATTTTATCACCATCATTAACGTTTAAAAATAAACATTACTAAAAGTAACAGCCTATTTGGGCTGTTTTAGGCTATTCTAAGAATAATGTGGTCCCTTTGCTTGCATTGTTTTATATGGTATTACATCTAACCTGAAATATCTCGTCGAAACAAAATGTTTTGTATTATTCATAGGCTAAATAAGAAATGAGGAAATAATTGGAAATAAAGCAACATCGAAAGCTAAACACCGACTGTCAGACGATTTTGGAGAGTGGCCTATAAACTGTTTTAATAATAATTATATTTAGGTTATTCATGCATGCCACACATTCACAAATACCTTCAATGGTGCAGTATATCCTGATTTGACGGTGTTAAGTATTTTATTTATTCGTGATAATGTTAATAAAAACAATGCAAGTAAACATGTGTTGTTGACGTGCTACTTTTTTGTTAGCGTACATTTGCAGGTTAGTCCGTTCATACAGGTATATACAAATATTAAGTTGTTCACATATATTCGGAGCAGTGTGACAATCATGTCCAGATGGTTGGAATGACGATACGTTGAAGCCTTCATTGTCGACCTGCTCTAGTGTTCTTGCAATGGGTGCAATCTTGTATAAATTTGTTAATCTTAAATTGATTCATATGTGATACACATGAGTCTTTGTGTGTATGTATGTTACAGTTCACAAGTCGTGCAAATCAAACCCGTGCTTGCACGGAGGAAGTTGTAGCGGGAAGGGAGCCGGGTTTCAATGCAATTGCACCCACAATTACGGAGGAACGATGTGCCAATGTGTGTATGAGTTTTGTTAAACTACCGACTACATAAATCACGATATATATCGCGAAACATGTTTTGCAATTCGACAATATAATGCACATATTTAATCACATTTACAACACCAATGATTTATTCATGTTACTACGGATGTTAAACAATGAATTTCAAGCACGAATACACCAATGCTGTTATGCTATTATCACATGATGCATGTACTAATATGTCGAAACCTATTGCTAGTATATTCGCGCCACAACTCAGGATGTATGTAGTGTGTGTGTGTGTGTGTGTTGCGTGTGCGTGTGCGTGTGTGGCGTGTGCGTGTGCGTGTGCGTGTATGTGCGCGTGGCGTGTGTGTTTTATGTGCGCGTAGTGCGTGCATGCATATATTCACACACATGCATGCAACATAACACACTCACACACTCGCACACACGCATACACACATACACAACACACACACCACACACCACACACACACACACACACACACACACACACACACACACACACACACACACACACACACACACACACACACACACACACACACACACACACACACACAACAATCAACATAAACATAAAACAATCTAAGTAAACTTTTTTACCTCCACTTTTTACAACATTACCACGGCACGTCACATTGATGAATACAGTACACATACACCACACTGCAACGGGCACACAATACCATAGTAATACATACATTGAACCCTGCGGGCTTCAACACTTGCAATATTAATACATGATACACACATTTTTACACACACACACACACACACACACACACACACACACACACACACACACACACACACACACACACACACACACACACACACACACACACACACACACACACACACACACACACACACACACACACACACACACACACACACACACACACACACACACACACACACACACACACACACACACACACACACACACACACACACACACACACACACACACACACACACACACACACACACACACACACACACACACACACACACACACACACACACACACACACACACACACACACACACACACACACACACACACACACACACACACACACACACACACACACACACACACACACACACACACACACACACACACACACACACACACACACACACACACACACAAAAAAAAAAAAAAAAAAAAAAAAAAAAAAAAAAAAACACAGTGTTATATATTTATGTATTCGTGATAATGTTAATAAAACAATCTAAGTAAACATTTGTTTTTTACCTCCTACATTTTGTTAGCGAACATTTACCGAGCGGTCAGTTCGTTCACATTGTTATGAATATTCAGGTGGACACGTATACACCTACACTGCAATCGGTGCACTGTGACAATTATGTTCCGATAGTGGGAATGACGATACATTGAAGCCCTGTTTGTCTGGTGTTCTTGCAATGGTTGGCTATCTTGCTGAATACTGTTAATACGTATGTGATACACACGAGTGTTTGTGTGAATGTATGTTACAGCGTATAAATCATGCATATCAAACCCATGCATGAACGGAGCACGTTGCATCGCGAATACTGCTAGCTATCGATGCATTTGCAGCCGCTATTACGAAGGAACGACGTGTCATCGTGTGTATTCATTTTGTTAAACTACCAATTACTTAAATCACAACATATTTCGCTAAACGTGTCTTGGCATTATAATGAACACATGTAAGAACATTTACTACGAAACACCAGTACCGGTGCTTTATTCATGTTAGTAAATATGTTAAGCAACGGATGTCAAATATGAATACACCAATGCTTGTATGCTATTATCACGTGATGCATGTAATGCAATAATATGACTAAATCTATTTTTAGTATATCCGCGCAATAAATCAGGATGTATGTGTGTGGCAGCATCCCCTAATTTTACTGTGCTAAATATTTATTTATTCGTGATAATATTACTGAAAACAATCCAAGTAAAACTTTGTTTTTGACATTCAATTTTTTGTTAGCGTATATCTGCCGGGCAGTCAGTTCGTACACATAGATATGAATATTCAGCTGTACGCATATAGAAATAGGACTACAACCCGGTCGGAGTCGATGTTTAGATGGTTGGAGTGGCGATATGTTGGCACCCTTATGGTCGACGTGCTCTCTGTTGTTCTTGTAATGGGTGTCAATCTTTTGTAAGTATTGTTAATTGTTAAATTGATTCATATATGATATACACTGTTTGCGTTTGCAGTACATCAGTCGTGCAAATCAAACCCGTGCGTGAACGGAGGGCGTTGTAGCGGGAAGGGAGCCGGGTTTCAATGCTCCTGCAGCAACATGTACGGAGGAACGAAGTGTCAATGTGTGTATGAGTTTTTTAAACTACCGACTACACAAATAATCACAAATTATATCGCGAAACATGTCTTGGCATTGGGCAATATAATGAACACATTTTGTTATGTACATTTACTACGTAACACCAATCACGTGCTGCATGAAATAATATGACAAAACATGTTGCTATTATATATGCGCATTAAATCAGGAATAAAGATAAAAGGGTCTTTCCATGAACAAATAGAATATAAGACGCCTGATCATCACAAATACGTATTACATTCCAACATGCAACATTGCAGCTTATGACATCGAACTGCAGAGGTCAAGACAGTTTTTCACAACCCAAAAATATCTTTAATAAACTCGATGTCAGAAACACGGTTTGAAATGCTACACAGAATTCTTACTGAAATATGGGTGTGACCATTAGTAGGTCTCACAAACACACCAGAAACCGATGAAGCGCCATGGCTACAAAGAATACCACTAAAGGCATTCTCAAAACTGCAAGTCAAACAGGAACATCAAGAACACAATTATAACACAACAAGCAACATTTACAGGCCTTACTTTAGCCATGTCATAAAGTTAAATTATCTTATATATTGGAACTGTCGGCATCCACCAATGCAATATCGATGTTATGTGCATAGCATAGTAACATAATTTTGTAATGTATCAAATTTGAACAGGTCCTACGATTTGGGCGTTAAATTGGATATTCAATTATCGAGCCTGTCAAACCAATTACATCATGAACGTGTTACGTATATTTAAAAAATAAAGTGAATATTAGTGAATACGTAATTTCCCTTTGAGGGTATCTATGCTGAATAAAAATGTAACCGAGGCGTTAATTTATTGATGTGGTTATACAGTACAATGCGATACAATGGAACATAACACAATAAAATAAAATACAAAACAATACAATAAAACACAACATTTTATTGTCCCGGAAGGGAAATTCGCTTGCAGCGTTCATAAAATAAAACATAGATATACAAACAAAGTAATAAATAAACAATACTCATAAATGCACAGCAAAAACGTAAATCATGACTTAAAATTACAAATCTATATTTTAAATGCTTTTTGAATTAAATAGTAAATAATATCTGAAGCTATATCTACGACAAATAGCTAAACGGAATTGTCTAAAATATAAATACTATTTTAGGATAAATTTGATATCATATGCTGTATGTTTAAAACCAATTGGAGAGTGCTCAGTAATGACGGTACAATTTAGCCTATTATATATTCTACCAACCAGACCGGATCCAACACTGCCCGACCCGACCGAATAAAATAATCAATCAATTAATCAATCAAACCATCAATCAGTCAATGATCAGCCAGCCAGCCGGCAAATCGGCCAATCGATCAACCGATCAACATATCAATTGATCAATCAATCAGTCAGTCAGTCAGTCAGTCAGTCAGTCAGTCAGTCAGTCTCAGTCAGTCAGTCAGTCAGTCAGTCAGTCAGTCAGTCAGTCAGTCAGTCAGTCAGTCAGTCAGTCAGTCAGTCAGTCAGTCAGCCAGCAGCTCAGCCAGCCAGCCAGCCAGCCAGCCAGCCAGCCAGCCAGCCAGCCAGCCAGCCAGCCAGCCAGCCAGCCAGCCAGCCAGCCAGCCAGCCAGCCAGCCAGAGCCAGCCAGCCAGCCAGCCAGCCAGCCAGCCAGCCAGCCAGCCAGCCAGCCAGCCAGCCAGCCAGCCAGCCAGCCAGCCAGCAGCAGCCAGCCAGCCAGCCAGCCAGCCAGCCAGCCAGCCAGCCAGCCAGCCAGCCAGCCAGCCAGTCAGCCAGCCAGCCAGCCAGCCAGCCAGCCAGCCAGCCAATCAATCAATCAGCACTGACTACAATACAATGGTGTATAGTAACAACAGCTTATATTCTGACAGGTTTAAGATCGCTGTTAAGGAGCGTATATTGTAAACGTAACTCTGAGTTCTTCGTTATTATAATGTTAGTTAAGCGCACCCCATGTTTCTCAAAGCATTCGATGACATACCATTTGCATTACATTTCAGACAAGAATCTAGCTCCGGAAGGAAAAGGATATCAGTTTAATGGAGATATTATCAGTAATGCACATGCAGCTATCGATGGCAATACTGAACGTAAATTTAGCGATTCGCACTGTTCACGGTCATCCTCAGCGAACACGGATGCATGGCTTCGGATAGACTTTGTTAAGTTTGTCGAAGTCCACAAAATCAAGATTTGGCCTGGTAAGTTCGAAAGAGGGCAAGAATGGCAATCTTTCGGATGTTAATGTCAATAAAGAATACATGATGTGATTCTTATCGGAATGAATACTATGTCTAAATAGCAGTCAGAGATTCTTTTAAAACATACTACATTAACGTTTGTATATGTTAACTTGCATATGGATTTTTTTAACATTGCTATCATCATCACTGTGCAGTCATTGTGTCCCGTGGTTGGACGAAGGCCTCAGCATGCTGTTTCCACATCTGCCTATGTTGCGCTGTCCTCTGCCAGATGATACCCTTTAAGTAGTCGTCTAGTTCGTCTCTCCACCGTCTCGCCAGTCTTCCTCTAGGTCATTTCCTTTCGTAGGGTTTCCAGGTGGTGATACGCAGTGTCCATCGGTTATTTCGTATTCTGCTGAGGTGCCGTGCCCATGTCCACTTCCGTCTTCTGACTTGTTCAATCACGTCTGTGACCTTTGTCTTTTCTCTTACCCAGGTGTTTGTTGTCTCTCCCGGTATGTGATGTTTAACACACTCTTCCTTGTTTGTGCGGCTGCTAGTTTGTTCTTTGCTTGGCTGTGAGTGCCCATGTTTCCGCGCCATTTTTGTCCCTGGTTCTGTATCTCTGTCACATTTAGATGTAGCTTTCAACTTTCTAGATCTGAGTGTTGTTGACATGTATTGGTGTGTCGTTTTCAATCATCACTTTTGTTAATCATCACAGCTTGATCGATATGGTATCTCTCTCTCGTACTACTCTCCTGATTTTGATCTTGTTGCTTTCTTTGTGTAGGTGGACTGTAATCGAGCTGTAGGTGTAGATAGCCTTCAGGAGTTCGATGTACACATCTTCGATCTCCTGTTCTTGAAGCGAGGTCAGTACTGCCTGAGTGTGCACTGAGTCAAAGGTTTTCTCGTAGTCGACGAATGCGATGCTGTGAGGGATGTTGTAGTATTTGCACTTCTCCTTCGGTAGGTTATCGATGTGGATGTGTTCTGTCGTTCAGTATCTGCTTTTGAATCCAGCGTGCTTTCGTGGCTGGCTTTCGTCGAGTGTCTTCTCTAGCTTTTTCGTTAGTACGTTTGTCAGTACTTTATAGCTGTTTGATAGTAGACATAGTGGTCTTTAATTCTTGAGGTCTTCTTATGTCTTTCTTGAAGATTATTAACATCTTAGCGTTCTTTCACACTGTGTATTCATCTTTTAGATACGCATTTAGTGTAGAGCTTAGCAAATGTCTTCGAGAAGGTTTCTTCTCCTGATTTCAAGGTCTCGATGTTTGTATGTTCGTTGCCTGTTGCTGTCCAATTCCTCATATCTCGCAGTGTTGCTTCCACCTCTCATGAAGTTATCCATGGTACCTTTTTGGATTATTGTACTGTGGATTATGCTTCTGTATCCACTGTCGCATAGCTCGGTGTAGCATTCCTCTATTCCCTCTATGATTTTTTATTGACCATGGATTTCTATACTCTGCTTGTCTAGGAGTGTCACCAGTATGTCTTGGCCTAGCTTCTGTGTTCTTCTAACTTTCCTCGAGATCTTTAATGCCAAGATCGTTATTCGTATGATTTCTTTGTTGTATTTCCTGAAGACTTCTCTTGCTTTCTTTTTGATACATATTATTAGCATATTTCTGCATACTCGATTCGTTGTTTATCAGTTTCTTTTTCACCTCTACGTCGAGTTTGATTTGCTCATAGCCATTCTGAGCGCATTTCCAATTTTGCCTTGGTTGATAATTGTTACTTCTATGATGATGACTGGCCTGTTTGTCAAGATGTAGTCAGTTTCGGTCTTCGTTACACCTTTTGGACTTTCCATGCCCATCTCCTCCGAGCTTTCTTCTGAAACATGATATTAATGATTTTATACTTTCTTGATGCTTTATACTTTCTTGCCCACTTTACCAAGGTGTTACTTCTATCGTTTCCAACCCAGATTCGCCATTTGCCGTTTCCATAGGTTTTGTTCGTTTCCCTGTTTGCACATTAAAGTCTCCCATCACTATCGTGACTTGTGGCTTGGTTTTCCCGAAGTCTAATCGACGTCGTTGTAGAAGCTATTTATGTGTTCTTCTGAATATGATGTTGGTGCATATATTTGCACTATCTTGAGTTTGTAGCGCTTTGTTATGCACAGAACAAGTTTTGCTGCTCTGGGGCTGATGCTGTTTACCCTCACTATATGGTCTTTCCATTTCCTGTTTATGAGAAAGCCTACTCCTGCTTGGCCATTGATTCTGCTTTGCAGTCGTCGGCTACGAAACTACCTTCAGCTCAGTGCAAACTCAAACAGTATTGGACTACCTTCAAGAACAGCGGGTTGAAGATATGTGTATATCGACGACCTTAAAGACTACGCGAACAGCTCCACGGATACTCAACAACAGACCACATCCACGTCGTAAACCTACTGAAGGAGAAATGCAGATAATATATTATCCCATTCAGCATCGCATTCGTCGACTACGATAAAGCGTTCGACTCACTGCAGACTCAAGTAGTACTGACCTCGCTTCAAGAACAAGGGATAGAAGATGTGTACATCGAACTCCTGAAGGACATCTACATCAACAGCTCGATGGAGTGCACCTGCACAAAAAAGCAACAAGATCAAAATTAGGAGGGGAATGCGACGGAGAGACAACACATCGCCCAATATGTTTAGTGGCTACACTCCAAAGTATATTCCTG
>JAODUO010000699.1:175000-236046 GCA_025642075.2 Ridgeia piscesae
CATTACCTATCTCTCGCTCTGCACATAATTGCTGCTTCAATGCCTTGATGACAAAACAGTCGTCTTAACAGGTCTCCAGGAATATCTATGAAATTCTCTATCTTTGCCCTTTGTAGAGGATCCCATCGTGCTCTGAAATTTCCAGTTGGTTTCGGTTCATGGAGTAGTAGGTGCTTGTGTTATCAGCCTGGCATAATCGTTGTCAACAATCGTTGCAAACGCTTGTCGAATTTAGTGTCGCGGAGCTCGCTGACGTTGACGCAAATGTTTGGGTCAACTAAGTCGATCTCTTCTGCTGCGTCATCTTGGATAGCACATCGAACCGTTCACTCTGTTCTTTAGAAATCATCTGGAGTGAACGACATGACGACAGAGCTCGTGAAAACGTGTCTGCTACCATCTATTCAGTGCCTGGTTTATATCACTCTCATATCTGCACGAACTAGTCTGGGTACTGCGAGTGGACATCCCTACATTTGTGGGAACCAGATGTTAGACCCTGTACAGAAATTATGAGGCTGCTCTTTACCAAAGATAACTTGTGGTTGGGATCTAGTCAGCATCCTAACAGGGAATTAAGACAATAACATATATGTACATGGCGTCACTTGTCGCTTTCGTGGAAATATTACATAATAAATAAGAAAAATTTCCTTCATGTAGTTGTAGAACCGTGTGACAAGTGGCCCTGTAAGAATGGCGGGGACTGCAAGAATGTAGGGACAGGCTATACGTGTACGTGCAAAGATAACTTTACTGGAACTAGATGTCAAAGTGAGTGTTAATACGCACTAATACACGAATGCATGCATATGGGAGACCGGGGATAGTTGTAATACGGGTAAGTTGTAACAGAGGGTTTGCGAATGAAAATTATTCTACAAGACGAGAGCATGTTCATCAATAGATTTTAGCATGTCGTGTATAATATTATGTGAATCCGTCGAGACGCCATAAAGTTACGTAATTTTAAAAGAAAAGAGGTACTATCGTACCGGGGTAATTTGCAACACGTTAGGACACCTCCTATGATTAATTTTGCAACAAATGTGTAACGAACCAGGCATTTAATTATGCTTCAGTTATCTGCGGGAGATATGGGTGGACCCTTTGGCATAACAAAAGTTTCGACCGATTAATCAACTTACCCGAAATCCAGAGATGTGTTGTTTTTGTTTCAAGTTATCACGAACCGGGGTAACGTGTAACACTTTAGGATATCTCATGTAATTCATTATACCACCAACGTGTAATAGGGCGGGCAATTAATTATGCCATGATTATCTGCGCACACGTATGAATGCACACATGCATGCACGCACGCACGCACGCACGCAAGCCCGCATGCACGCACGCACACGCCGACACTCATACAAACATGCACACACTTACACGAAACAATCAAGCAGGCAGACAAGCAAGAATAGTGTGCTTAGCTGTCCGTAATCGTAACTCACTTTTTATTTCACTGTTTTTACCTCACCTCGGTTAACGTTATTACTGACACAAATAACAAATGCCAGACTATGTATGTGTTCCGATTTGTTTCAGACACAGGATGGAATTGGGCACGTACGGCTACAGACATTAACCAGAGTTCTTACAAAACATATATGGCACTGGCTACAAAGGCTGTAGACGGTAACGACGATGGCATATTTAGCAATTTCACCTGCACCAAAACCATATACAGCGATTTATATCGTGGCACATTTTGGAGCGTTTTTTATGACGCACTGATCCAAGTTACAGGGGTTGTTATAACAGCCAGAGCCGACTGTTGTGGTGAGTTGTAAGAGCATCGTAAATTAGAGACTTTCCGACAATTTCGCGAAATAAATATGTACATGACAATTGTTAGTTTGCCTTCACATAATGTGAATGTCTTTGAATAATAATACTGACTTATTTTAGGTTGGATGACGAATCATTTGACAATTAAAGTTGGCCCTGCTATACGAGGAAACGTAAAAATATCATACGTGGATTGCGGGCATTTCACACGAGAAGCTTTTACTGGCGAGAGTATATACATTCCATGTGTGGACAACGTGAAAGGACGCGGGGTGCAGGTCCAAACGACCGATAAAACGCTAGTCTTGTGTGAGGTGGCCATTTACGGCACACAAGGTTAGTTTATACATTGAATATGCATTAAAGCCATTCGGGAGCTGGTAATCTGAGCCCGCAGCCCGCCCCGCACATTGCAGTTCAGCCCGCAGCCCGCTCCGCACGCAGCCCGCCCCGCCCCGCACCGCAGTAACTTGGCCCGCAACCAGCCCGCACCGCAAATGTTGCCACCCGCAGACCGCCCCGCCCCGCCCCGTCCCGTCCCGTCCCGTCCCGCCCCGTCCCGTCCCGCCCCGCCCCGCCCCGCCCCGCCCCGCCCCACCCCCCCCCACCCCGCCCCGCCCCGCCCCGCAGTAACTTGGCCCGTAGCCCGCCCCGCAGTAACTTGGCCCGTAGCCCGTCCCGCGGTAACTTGGCCCGTAGCCCGCCCCGCAGTAACTTGGCCCGTAGCCCGCCCCGCAGTAACTTGGCCCGTAGCCCGCCCCGCAGTAACTTGGCCCGTAGCCCGCCCTGCAGTAACTTGGCCCGCAGCTCGGCCCGCAGTAATTTGTCAAAAGCCAGCCCGCAGCCCATAACAGATTGAATAGCTAACATGGAATAATAAAAATAACTAATCCTTAATAATCTTACTTAACTAAATTTCATTATTTTATTGATTAAAATACTTTTAATTGGGTATGAGAATTAATGTATGGCTAGTTATATGTCTCTTTTTAACCAGTTAATTATTTGAAATTCAATTACCCACATTTTCTGTCAGATAGAAATAATTATGTTCGACAACATTGAACATCCAAAGAAGCTAAAATCCACTACTAGGTACTAAATTGATGTATTGTAGTGATGCAAACCTCTTAATACACTGCGAAACTTGTATTAGCTACGCAAATTGAAATTAGGTGGCACGCATCAGTTTTTATTACAAATGGCGGTTGTGCTGACGCCGTTGGTGTAGACAAAGTGAACCCCTCTGTGGCCCAATTTTATTACAGTGCCCACTTTGCCCTCATCCATATCTAGAAATGTAATGGCAGCATCGTTAGCATAGTTGTAGGTAGAATATGTATTATGATTGAGTGAACTAATTTACGCATTTAATAATGCAACCAGATTCATTTAACAAGTAATTTAACAAGATTGCCACTAAGAGAATCAACTATAGATGGCAGGTGGACAAGGAAGCTCTTTGGCTTATCGAGAGTCCAACCAATCAATCTAACTGCATCCCACCCTTCTGGGGTGTATGTCGATTTTATTTTTAAGCATAATTAACACTACTAGCACCTACACAATCAGTTCCATTCATTTATTGTTCTTTGTGAAAATGAGAATTTTCTAATATCTATTCTTCACTGCTTCTTTGCTAATGTAACTTCATGTCCTCTAATCCTTCTCTCTTCCTTAACCGAGAACAAAACATTTCTGTCAATATTTTCATACCCATTCAATATTTTAAACACTCCTGTCTGATCTCCTCTCAATCTGCTGGTCTCTAGTGTTGTTAAACCACATTCATTTTGACTCATTTCATAACTAATATTCCTGAGTTTTTGTATTATTTTTGTTGCTCTCCTTTGTACTCTTTCTAGCATATCAATATCAATATCCTTCTAGCGATGTGGCCTCAATGATTGTATACAATATTCTAAATGAGGCCTAACTATTGTTTTGTACAGCGGTATTATTAGTCCTTTATCATTATACACTATATTACGCCTAATTAATCTAAACATTTGTTTTCCATTCGATGTTGCAATTCCCATTGCTCTGATACCTTCATATCAGCACTAATGGTTAACATAAAGTCATTTTCTTTGAAGGTAGTATTTAATACAGTACCAGCCATTGTATTGTGTACATCTTCATTCCCATGACCTGTGTATAGGCACTTACACTTCCAAGAATTAAACAACATTTGCCACTTCTCAGATCATTCGGTCAACTTATTAAGATCATCTTGTAAATGCTGTCTATCTGCGTCACTTTAATTTTTTTCTAAACACTTTTGTATCGTCTGTAAACTTCAACACATTGCTTGTTATATCATCCTCCAAATCATTGATATAAATATATTAAGAATACAATAGGCCCCAATACTTATCCTTATGGTACTCCACTCAAAACCGATTTACAGTTTGAAACCTCACCACCAATTGTTACTCTTTATCTTCTGTCAATAAGCCATTTTCTATCCAGTTAATCATACCATTTCCTATATCGTGGGCGTTTAGTTTACGTAGTAGTCTGTGATGTGGCACTTTGTTAAAGGCTTTTATTTAAATCAAGGTAGATTATATTTACTGGTGATCTCTTTGTAATATCTTCCAAAAAACATATTTGTTTGCTAAGGATGATCTCGCCATGTTGAGATGGATTTATCACGTTATGTTTAACAAGAAAATCATCCAAGTGAACTTTAATTAGTCTTTCTAATTGTTTGCAAATCACCGATGTTAAACTCCCTGGTCTATAGTTCTCTGACTTGTTTTTCAATCCTTTTTTAAATAATGGTATGATTCTTCCAATTCTAACGGAACTACTCCCTCCTCTAATGACAAATTGAACACTGTTGCAAGCGGTATGCAAATTTGTTCTACGATTTCCAATAGTAATTTGGCATAAACCCCATCCACTGATTTATTATCCTTCGTGTCCCTTATTTTCTTAGCTACCATTTTGGGGTTACAATTAGTTGTCCTAAATAGTCTAACTCGGCCCCCTCGAACTTGGCCTCTGGTACTGACAATGAACTAACATCTTCCCTGGTAAACACTGAACTGAAGTACTCATTTAGGTTTCCTCCAGTAAGAATCCCTCTGTTATTATGTTACCATTACTTCCTTCTAGAGAACCGACCTTATCCTGAACTTTCTGTTTACTTCGAACATACGCATAACAAATCTTAACATCTTGCTGTTATGTTTTATATTAACAGCTAATTGTTGTTCATACCCTCTATTTGAATTTCTAATTTCAGATATAGCTTGGTTAAGTGCTTCTTTATAGATGGTATAGTCTTCTTAACTTCCAGTATGCCTATATCATTTGCTTGTACTTGATTTTTCAAATGGCTTCTTTCGATACGTTTTTCATTTTAGACCGTTTCCCCTGTTTTTTCAACGGATCAAATTTATCGACGATGCAGTCAATTTCACTGTTTAAGATATTCCAGCATTCTGTTGCTGTCTTATTCTTCATTGTGTTAATCCAGTCTAACTTTGCTAAATATTTCTTCATATCTTTATATCTTCCTTTGCATGCCCTTGTTACAGGGCCCACTTTGCCCTTATCATCCATATTTTGAAATATGATGGTAGCATCGGTAGCCTATTTGTACGTGGAATATGTATTATTAGAGTGAACTAAATTACACATTTAATAAATGCAAATCACGAATGGCAGACAACTAGACATGTACAATTATATACTGCACATATAATGATCTCACCCAAGTCGACAATAAAAGGTTACGTTTACCCAGTAAAGGATTAGACATGGACTTGGCAACACAGGTCGATGCAACAGTATCGAATATCCACAAAGAAGCCAGAGGTCCTCATCACGACCGTGACGCGTATTCCCAAAGCGTGCGAACAAACACAAAAACAAACCACCGACGTGGAAAGACCTGCTTCATCACACTCAGCCCGTACAAACAAGAATTGGAGCTGAAGAAGTAAGTCAGCAACACGTCGCCTAATGACGAGTCACCTGCTGGGCTGAGGCTCGTGGAATAGCTGGTGGAAGCAAGTTGAAAAGACAGTTTCGCAGCAAATCGAGTTCTAAAGTGAATGTGACATCATGCCTGCATTTCTGCAAGCTGTTTTCGGACAGCAAAAGTCGGGAGAAATTAATCAAATGTGAGGAATGCAAAGCGTTGGTACGTGAGTGTTGTGCCTGATATAATGGCGTTGCATTGACATGTGCAATATGCCCTGATGAGTGGCTGGCGACAATGTTTCAGAAGGGGGCCACTTTGCCTTCCCGTTTTTTAAAGACGCGTTTCTGGATGTTTTTTCCAAACGCCCATTGCACACATTAAACAAGTCTTATTGCATCACAAGTTTACATGTTGGTAGATAAAGGGTGGAAATTAATGTTTCTGAAAATAAAATGTTTATGTATTATTATTTGGAAAAGGTGTGTTGTTTTTATCTTAGGGGGGCTCAATTTGTGCGACAAAGATAAATTAAAACGCTTCCAGGATGTAAAAAAATCATTATTTACAAAATACACGTGAAAGGGTCCTCGAAATTAAAAAGTAATTAAATAGAAGTTGTATATCGCTAAGGATTCATACTCGTATAGATTTAAGCAAATATGAATCAGACACTGGTCGTGAAGATGGTAGCAGCACAACTATGTTTAAAAACAAAACCAATGAATATATCACAAGGACAGAATAAACATCGATAAACAACAACTGGGCTCCTCTTAAGCTTCCACGTCCACTCACCTGCTATGTCGGGTTAATTACCTGGGTGACAAATGTTATGTTAAATGTAGAGAACGAATAGAATTGTAATGCGCTTTAACGCGAATTGTTTTACAGTCTACGAACCTTGTACCATCGAGCAACATTGTGAAAATGACGCCCATTGCGACAGACTTGAGGAGGGGTACAAATGTTGGTGTACCGATGAGTTCGAGGGAGCTCACTGCGAAAGTAAGCACAAACACGCACGCATACACGCACCACACAAACTATACACATCAACTACACACTTACAAAAACATAGTACGCACCTTCAATTGGCGACTGCGTGTGAGAACGCTAGTTGGATAGGTCTCTCTTGAACACATCACTATCACCGGTGCGATTATACTCGTGATTTAAATTAGCTTGCTTACATGTTTGAACCTGCATTTGGGACCGTACCGTTGAAAGTTCAACAGTTACTGAAATGCCATCGACACATCATCAACATGCGTGCTGTAAAAGCGTAAGCCTCAAATCTACTAACTGCCGACACGTTTAAGAAAATAAATACTTCTATGTATTTCGTTAAATGTTTTTGATATTAATAATGTATTTTTAGACGACCTATCTCCATCTTGAGAACATTAAACGGCTATTTTCAGACGTTTCCACCGGAGTGGTGATAGTTGGTTCCCTTATGTTGCTGTTTCATGGATGATTGCAAGCAAAGAGGAAGGGAAAGCAGACCATCTCTGGATCCCGATTACCCCCTAAATCACTGTTACAATTATGTTACCATCTCGACGTCGTTTTCAGCTGCCTCAACTGAAAATCAGTCGCTGTCGACATTCCTTCATCCCGTCATCCCTTCCACTATATGTCTTCTAAGCGAATGATCTGCATTCCCTTTCTCTCTCCAATCCATGACTAGCTGCTGAAGAATATATACTATAGTGTAAGGACAAAGACTTGGTATAGTTAACTTGTGGTTATACTGAAAATTTTAATTTTCTCATTTTAGATATGTCATGATAATCTACTAATATTAGCAGACAATATATAACCAGATAAATACGCAGACGTTATCATCGTTATTCAATGTACTCACCCAACATGCTTAATGTGGTTTCCGAGTAATGTGGTAACATACTTAATTGCAATTTAATTTGTAGCTTACAAGTATTGTGTTTCAAATCCATGTCGGCATCGCGGCACGTGTGGGAGGTCTGTTGGAGGCTACAAATGTTCATGCACAGGTTATAATGCTGGAACCCAATGCGAAAGTAAGTTGTGTTCTAAGTGAGACCAGTTAAGTTTCTGAAATGAGAAAACTGGAGATTCGTGCGTGAAAATCGAGCTATCAAGCATCGATGCTATCGCAAAGCGGCAGCATGCAAAATTCACAAACACAATAATTATATGTAAACAAATCTTTATTTGAACAACATTAAATTCAATATATTTATTTCAGACTGTCATGTATATATATATATATATATATATATATATATATATATATATATATATATATATGCACACACACACACACACACACACACACACACACACACACACACACACACACACACACACACACACACACACACACACACACACACACACACACACACACACCACACACACACACACACACACACACACACACACACACGCACACACACACACACACACACACACACACACACACACACACACACACATCACAACCGCCAGTCCTATCTACGAAACAGCTCACAGAACAAAATATCAGCACTACCTGCAGGTCATACATCATGCTGCTCAGGGTGTGCCTTCACATAATTTCATGTGACACATTTTGCTGCATGGCGAATGGCGTTATATTTGAAATGCGAGTTGCACACACGGCAAAAAGCATGCGACTCTCCTCTGTCGCTACGGCTGATCGAGGTCAGATCGGCAACCCACGCCTGCATATACTTCGATGCATATTTCTTCATCGAACGTATAGGCAAAGCTGGCTTCGTACACGGTTTCGCTGGAGCCATATCGATCTGCGTAGTGGTTTCATACGATGGCGGGCATGGTTATATAGTTTAAACTGAATAGAAACGAATCTGACTCGTTGTTTCGTGTTCACTTGACATATTTCATCCAATTAATGTGCCTGTTGCTCACTTCCGTTGTATCGGGAACAACACAAATAGTGACCGAAATAAATTAGCAATTCGAAACGTTTCGATTATCACGTGAATCGCGCAAGTATTTATTTACAAAAAGGCGGCAATAATCTGAAATTAGGAAGGTGAAGAAAACAAAAACTGGAGATGGAATAATGAACTGGAGATTTTGTAACACGCGCGGGAGAATGGGAGATGGGTGCCAAAAGCGGGAGCTTCCTGCCAAAAGCGGGAGACTTAACAGGCCTGTTCTAAGTGCACGTTTCTAAAACGTGAACGTGTACCAGTAAACATACACCCATATTTAATTAAGATTTAACTTGCTAACGACCCATTCTCATGAAACATATATACGCCACATATATAAATTAACTATTCTACAGAAAGATGTCTAATACAATGTCGCAAACTGACTGTCATACAAAACCTAAATATAAGACAGTTTCAAAATCAATACAATTATGTTCAGATTTCAACATTAACCTATCAATTACGAATAAGTATAACTTGTTTCTCAACTAATTTGTCAGAATTAACTTTATGCTTCGTAATAAATATGTTAATTAAAATGGTTGTATGCACAAGTGAATTGGGATACGTACTCATATTGGCGGTGTTAAATGTGTGTTTATTAGTATTCTTGTTATTAGAAAATGCAAGTAAACATTGATTTTTTCACACGACTTCAATATTACCATACACTTACGATAGTGATTTTATTATGTGATCTCCTAGTTCATTATCTCTCATTAGATCATACACTTACACATCTACAAATACATTGTCTGTATATTCACACGAGTTGAAGCATATATTGATTTTTATTGAAAGCGAGCGCGGCCGTTAAAACCAGTGTTCTCCATACCTTAAGAACTACGTCACAGAGCTGCAATGCTTGAGTATTATTTTTGAGATATAAATTATATTAAGATTGCATATATATATATATATATATAAATATTATATATATATATATATATATATATATATATATATAATATATAATATTATATTTAACAATACCTGCGGTACGTGGTATAGTTCATAAGGTATAAATAGGAATATTAGCTTTGAAGGCCAACTCTGAATGTTGTGATTTTAAAAGTAATGACCCAAAAGACAACATTTGTAAAATGTTTGACCAGTAATTTCTATTGAAAAACAGTTACGGGGGAAAAGGATTCAACACAGTGATTTCACATAATAATACTGGACACTTTGCAATGCCATCACATATATACTAACATTCTTGTGCAATAAGAGCATTCAGTGAGAATATACAAGGTTGCTAGCCAGACATTTACGTTACTTTGTTCTTTTGTGGAAAGCCTAAATGACGTGAATTTCGTTTTCTGACGTGGCTGAAAAAGTACCATAAAATACACATTTCTTAAAATATAAAACTCATTCTGATAAATTTATAACACGTTACATATTTGTCACGTGATGTGCAAATATCAACTACCTTGGACAGATAAAAATGATTTTTATAATGAGCTATGTGATCAGTAATTTGTTTTGAAAAACAGGAGTTAAAATTAATGCGCTTTGCAATGTTACATTATCCATATCTAGCAACATATGCAAACATTCTGGTGCAATAAGCACCATGAGAGATGATATATGATGTTATTACAAAGAACTTTCAGTGATTTTGTTGATGAAAACCCGAATGGCTTAGATTGCATTTTACATTGTGGTAGACACAGTGTTATAATATCCGCAATTCACAGGATTTTAAAATAAATTTATTATGGCTGTGAGGCAGAGCATTTTCATACTCCTGAGTTGTATACTCATTATTTTATAATGGTTGAATATCGTGTGGTGCGATTTAACCTGTACGTCTAAGCACAAAACGTCACGACACGACACGACACGACACGACACGACACGACACGACACGACACGACACGACACGACACGACACGACACGACACGACACGACACGACACGACACGACACGACACGACACGACACTATATCATCTATCAAACACACCACATATGGTCCGTCTTCACCGCAACCCGGTGAAGACAACAAGACGAAAACAATGCTTTCGACGAGGTCTAAGCCAATCAGCGAATTATTAAAGCTAGAACGCAACTTCAGTTTATCTTCTTTTGTACGTTTTTTGTATCTTAAAATAGCATATTATGTGAAAATAAGTTGATCCATATTTGAGAAAAAATTATATATAGTGTATTGGGAATGTTGGCTCACTAGAAATTTGTATTTTAAACATGGAGGAAGTCAGAATGCAATTTTAACAACAACACAAGTGCCAGTTACATATCACTGATAGTCGGGTGAAAACATTTGGGTTGAATCTGCGGTGTAAAACAAATGATAGGCATTTGAGGTTTAATCTCTATTTTCGGTGTTTTCAACTATGTCAACAATACTTTTAGATTTCAATGCAACTAATTGGAAATTTGTTCACATTCCAAGGCACAAAAATATGTACCGGCTGTCTAAGATTTTATTTATAATTATAATTAACTTAAACGTGGTTTTATCTAACAAATATTGGTAATTCATCTAAAATTTATCCAGAGCGCTGGAAAGAGGAACTCAGGGATAATGATTGTAAAACGTTTCAACGCGGGTGGCTGCCTTGTTTTGCTGTGTTGTATTTTAAAATAAGTGTGTTGTAGACATCATAATTAGTGGCAATTAATGTTATGTACTGTGTCAAATAATAGGCAGAATTAGTTGACTATGCGTCAACATTAATAAACAACAATTGAATAATTTATGACGTACTCGTTTTCAAGTGGAAACTCATGGCCGAATTATCAGCCCAACTGAGCGGAGTAGCTGTCCAACTGAGTGCTTGCGTTGCTATGTATGTTACAGTGTCTGATGCGTGCCAATCTAATCCATGTCAGAATAATGGTGTTTGCGCGAGGATCATACAAGGGTTTACATGCACATGTCGCGGGAATTTCGGTGGAACGATGTGCCATTGTAAGTATAATTTGATGCATGCTCTTCTACGGTCGACTTTCAGGGTAAATATTATAATATATATATATATATATATATATATATATATATATATATATATATATATATATATATATGTATATTATTAGTATAATGTTTTTAACGCGACTTCGTTATTTGTGAGTAGACGTTGTACCATTCGTTTGTGAAGTAAAATTAACTCAATGTTACATTGTTAGAGAATTAATTTATTTTTACACACATTTCATGTGATTTTTGTAAATAACTGTATATTGAAGTTAATTTATCCGGCTAGCGGGTTCGTTGCCCGTGCATGAAGTCAAAACATGCTCGAAACGTACGATTGGACAGGGAATGTTTCAAAAGACTGTGGGGTCGCCCCTAACATAAATCAATAAATAAATGCATGCATGCATGCATGCATGTATGCGTACGTACGTACGTACGTACGCACGCACGCACGTACGCACGCACGCACGCACGCACACACACACACACATACATACATACGTATATGCCTATGTATGTATGTACGTAAAACAACTATTCACAATGTCAGATAACATTTTTACTTAGTTCACTAGTGTAACATTTAAGCAGCCAAGTTTAAATAGGGTCAAGCATGCAATTGTTGTCAAGTGAAGATGTTGTATACATGTTTTTTTATTCATTTGTTGTCGGGACGAACGTGTCTAGTGTCACATGTACGTCATCATTAATAGCGTCGTGAGATACCAAGTGTCAACTAGACGCGGGTCATCGATACCTCTGTCGTGAACAATTCTGAAAAGTCTCTGGCGAGTTGTACCTCCGATATGTGTTTAGACTATAGATAACCTCGGTTGTCTCCCATAATGTTGTCTACAGTCCTAAACATTGCCTTATAGTATCATGACAGAATAGTACTCGGTTTTTGGCAGCACATAGTAACTTTTTGAATATCACACACAAATCCCGGTAAGTTTGGTAATGTAGACCCTACTTCCGGTTTATGTTGAAAGCCAACGACGTTCCAGCTGATGTCGTTTGCATTTAGATGGGGCATGGGGTCGGACTGTTATTGCTTGGTTTAGTAGTGGTGCGTAAGAATTGATGATATCATTTAATGACCTATTGTACTTTGTGATTAGGCAATCGAGAGGCGCTTTAATGTCATATAGGTTGTTGGCTTGACGGATTCATTCATTGAATACCGTAACATCAATCGCACGTAGTTTATGAAATGTAACGATCGCTTTGTTTGGAAGTGATTTTGATGTGCGAGCAGAACATGTTATTGCATAATGATCACCGCAGATGTTTCCAGACTTAT
The DNA here is from genome assembly GCA_025642075.2 of Ridgeia piscesae. Lineage (NCBI taxonomy): Eukaryota > Metazoa > Annelida > Polychaeta > Sabellida > Siboglinidae > Ridgeia > Ridgeia piscesae. The sequence goes on from JAODUO010000699.1 coordinate 187,932, forward strand.
CGAATCAAGCCGGATCAGATCAGTCACTTCTAGTTTCCTTATTATGTTGGCAGAATCTTCATTTGTTATAACAACATCAAGCGTGTGACTAGTTGTGAGTCAGTTTATTGACGTGTTGCTTGAGTCCGCAGGTGGAGAGATAATGTATGTCTTCGTTAGTGACCAAGTCGACATGAAAGTTGACGTCCAAGTCGACATGAAAGTTGACGTCTAAGTCGACATGAAAGGTGACGTCCCCAGCGCCTGGTAATGATGCTGTCGTGTATTAAGCTGCCATATACCAAACAAAAGATGTTCACTCCTGGAAAAAGTCACTTGTTTTGAATCCGTTCTTCGTGGTTCTCTTTATGTATTTAAACTGTGTTGCAGCAGTGTCATGGTTGAAAGATGATAACAGTATCGTTGATATTCCTGGTTTATACATGACCCCAACGCCGCCACCTGTTCTCCCAGTATTTCGTGCGACATGATGACATTCGTATCCAGTTCGGACCATATCACTGATGCAAAATGTCATCAATATTGCTATGAAGCCACGTCTGTATTACGAATAGTATATCGCAGTCGTAATACTTATTTTAAACCTATACTGAATAGATGTCGGCGGATGTTACACACCAATACAATTGAACCGTGAGGTTCAACACGGAAGTTTATGAATTCAATGTGTGTGTTGTAGCAGTGTCGATATTGACAGATGTTAAAATTATCATTGTTATTCCTGGTTCATACATGATTCCCACGCCACCACATGTTCTTCACTGTTTCATGAGAAGTGATGCAATTCTTATTCCGTAGGACTATGTTACTGATGCAGGTGACATCAAGGTCTCTAGGAAGCCGCGTAGCTGTTAGGCACTTTATATTGTAGTCATACGTGATAACATAGACCGCGATATACCTTTGTTTTTCTTGAAACGATAATTCAGACAGCACAAGTTGATGCTACCACATAACGATTATACCAAAGGTAAAGACGGCTTATTAACTCACACATATTTAATTGTCCATATCAATGATTGTGTGTCAACGTATCCTGGAATGATAATGAGTCATTTTCGGGAGTGAGTCGTTTTGGAGATATTATGTAAAAAGGGCTAATTATACCGTGACTTTTGAGTGAATGTTAAAACGATTTCCAAATGTATTATGCGTTAAAGAGAGAGTTTGCTTTATTTTCAGTTTTATGTAATGTGTAACTTCTGCATGTGTTTCTTTTCAGTTTCTGGGAAGAATCTGGCACCAGAGGGAACAGCATATCTATCTCGTTCACGTCAGCGGAATAACCCCACTAAAGTAATAGATGGCAACACCTCAAAACGATATAGTTTTCACACTTGTCTAAAGGCAACGTGGACGAAAAGAAAGACATGGTGGAGAGTGGATTTTGACAAGCTCATTGTAGTCTATGCAGTAGAAATTACGCCTGGTAAGTTGATATTTTGCAAGAAGGGCAACATTTCAGGCGTAGATGTAAATAAAGAATGTCGATAGTGGTGTGAATGCTATGGGAGCGATTGTCAGGTCGCAACAGGAATCATTAGTCTCTTTAAAACATTATGTTGAAAACACATATATATATATATATATATATATATATAATATATATATATATATATATATATATATATATATATATATATATATACATATGTGTGTGTTTGTGTTCATCACAATAATGAGTATTATACATACATACATACATACATACATACATACATACATACATACATCATACATACTATACATACATATACACTGTATATATACATAAAACACTGTATATATACATATACACTGTATATATATATATATATATATATATATATATATATATATATTATATAGTAACACGATACAATAACTAATGTATTTTGGAATAAATTACATTCATTCTTCTTTTCGAGTTGGTCATAATATTACAAATGTATGTTCCCGGTGTTTGTTCTTATGATTTCAGGGAGGCAGAGGCTACCCAGATTCGATGTTAAAGTCGGTTATCATGGTAGATACAGAAAATGCAAATCGATGGACAGACCCAAAAACTTAAAGAATATTGAAATCCGATGTCCACGTAGCGTGAGAGGCAGCAGCGTGAAAATTACACTTTTGAAGATTGGTCACCTCTCTCTTTGTGAAGTCGCTGTCTATTCCAAATACAGTTCGTGGGCATTGTTTTCTTCACATTCAAAGTGAACATGTGTTGATCCTCCGTATGTTTACACATCTAAGTTGCGGGGAATGAATCCATTTGAAAATAAATCAAGAAAACAATTTCATAGGCTCGAACATTTCTAGATTTGCTATGGACTAGATATGAATTTCAAAATGGACATTGGTGTAGTTTTGATATCTACCAATTTGTTACTCGTGGTTGCCCACAGTGGTCCGCAGCAATTGCCTTAGACACAGGTTATGAACCTATGTAATAACTTAATAGTATGGTAGTAATTTTGGGAAAGTAATACGCTTCCATACATCTACAGGTTCCCAATTTGCGCTCTTTTCGTTATTTTGAACAATCATTATAATTTGTACTCAGTGTCATATTTTGTCAGCTATGTCACCCCAGTATATGTCGTTAATATGTTTAAATCAGTTTAGATGCAGTTAGAAACACATTTTGAAAAATTGCCGATACCTAAAATATCACAAATATTGTCAGCAATCGAGAAACCCGAACAAGCGTCTTGATTCTTCATCTTGACATATGTTAAAATCAAATTAAACCCTGCAAAATATAGGAAGATTTCTGGCTTATGAAAAATGCCCTTTTATCTCTCTACAATAATGCAAAACAAACAATTATTTAGTTTGAAAGCTACTGTACTGGACATGACAGCTTGGATATAATCACATATCACAAGATACATAAAAGAACATATATAATGGAAAATGACATACGCTTAATTAAGATAATCACCGATCGAATAAGAATAGGAACGCGCGACGTGATCCTTTTCAAGACAATGAACTAGAAATGTATAACATCAGCAACGTTTTGTTCTAGTAAATTAGAAGCGTAAACATGTTAATTGCAATGACCAGGTTTTGTGAATTATTTCGAACACGCCTTTTGTTACCAATTGTAAGTTGTTAATAATTTAAAAGTATTTTACTATGCCAATGAGTAATATCTCCTAAATGCTGTGGATATTATGTCAAGATAGAAAACATGAGCAGCTGATATATATATATATATATATATATATATATATATATATATATATATATATATATATATATATATATGCACAGGCACACCACACACACACTCTCACACACACACCACACACACACACGCACGCAGACACACACACACAACACACACGCACACACCCAGGTGCTCATGCTTTCTGTCTTGACATAATATCCACAGCACGTAAGCAGGCGCAACGTAAGTGCAATAAACCAATCAACTCAGCTAGAATATGTATCATGGACGAGGGGATGGAACCAGAGGGATCACTATATACAAATGTTTTAACATGAGTATATTGCAATATTTAAAATGAATATATTGCAAAGAATATAATTACCGAAAATTTACTATACCATGCCATGCCATAGCAGAGTTAAGTGACTCTACATAAATCACCAATAATTAAATACATTATAACATTCGTGTTCAAGTGGAAAACCATAGGCAAATTATTCTATAGCATTCTAAACGAGTATGTACATTACTTATATATGTTACAGCATCTGATGAGTGCACATCTAATCCATGTCAGAACAATGGTAACTGCACGATCAGGGTATATGCACAAGGATTTAAATGCAATTGTAGTCGTTATTTTGGTGGAAAGACATGCCAGTGTAAGTATTATTTCATATTAATTCTTCTACGCCCCACATTCTGGTGATATATTGTATATGTATATTATATATATGTATATATATATATATATATATATATATATATATATATATATATATATATACACACACACACACACCCACACAACCCACACACACACACACACACACTCACACACAAACACACCCACGCACAATCACACACACACACACTCTCTCTCACACACACACACTCTCTCTCTCTCTCACACACACACACACACACACACACACACACACACACACACAACACATATATATAGATTGTGTTGATCATAAGGTTTTGCATGATATAGAGAATCACGATTTGTCAAGCCGTTTCGCTCGGCTAGTGCCATTTTGAGTAGTAGATATTGTCCAGTAAGTGCCCTAATTAGCAGCTACAGTCAACGTTGTTGGTGTGTTGAGAAGTTAGTTGAGGTGATGCATGCCTAGTAGTAACACTCTATGTTCCTTTGGTTTTGACTGTTGTATTAACAAAAGAGTAGGCGGTACTTTTGACATCAATACCGGGAAAAACACCAATCATTCATTTTCATTCTTACTTTTGAAAAGTATTTCAGCGTTCCTCTCAGAAGAAAGGGAGAGATGACATCAGTTGAAAAAAGTAATATGTTATGCGTTGTATTAGATATTCGTTGGAAAAGTGATATGAACGTAATGCCTCACAAGGGCTCACTACCCCACCCTACCATACTAACGTATTTTAATGGGTACATATGATTCTTTCCATTGCTGGATTAGTATGAATTGAATTTAAGTTGGTGTACATATCCCAGCTTCGATTCTGATTGGCATTCTCTTTGACACTTGTTACATATTGTCACAGTAATTACGAAAGAAAGACATGGTCCATTAGGAATGACGTTGACCAAATATAGGCAGTCAGTCCATACATACACCTATGAATATTCAAATGATCACGTATATACATACAACTCGATCTGAGCATTGCCGAACTCGTTGTCATCATGCTCTGTGTAGTTCATGCACTGGGCAGCAATAATGTTATTCCTTAAATTTTTCATATGTGATACACACGAGTGTATGTATGTTATAGTTTACATTCCGTGCAAATCAAACCCCTGCATGAATGGAGGAAGTTGTAGCAAGAATGGAACCGGGCTTCGATGCATGTGCATGTTGAATTTCGGAGGAAAGACGTGCCAATGTAGGTATTCATTTTAGATTATATAACATATCTCATCACTATCGTAATAGTTATAACCACTGGTGAATAATTCAAGTATAAAATCAGCAAGACAATTTAGGTGTCCTAGTGTTGGAAAATCCATGACATACAAATGACCGCAATGAGTGAGATTGAATTTTGTTGATGTATAATTAGCATTCTATTAATTAGTATGCAATGTATTACCGTTCTTTATAATTGTGTGTGCGTGTTTATATATATATATATATATATATATATATATATATATATATATATATATGCACATCGTGAAGCCGTTTTAGGTTTCCCGCTTCGCGATAACATACTGTAATATGTTAATCTGTTATTCCTGTTGCCAGTCATTTTTATCGATGTGAAATGATTATAGTCATGATCCAATGGGAGTATGTTGTATGTATTCAATGGTTACAAAGTGAATAACTGCACTCCGTGCACTTAGTAATACAGCATTCTTTGTGTGAATTCGATGACATCAGCCGTTAACATGCTGTTATCTATATTATATTTTATAGCCTGTACATACATATCTTATCTTTACACTTTCTTATATGCATTTAATATCTATCAAAGCAAAAACATTACATTAATTAAGTGATTGGTGGAAGGATGGATGGATGAATGGATGGACGGACGGATGGATGGATGGATAGATGAAATAGTGATTGACTGATTGACTAGTTGATTTACTGACTGGTTGTTTTTCTTTATTAATTAATTGATTGATTGATTGAAGGTAAATGACCATATACAACTGATTGCAATTATCATAGTTTGATGTTTCGTGGTTCAGTGGTGCTAGGTTGGAAATATTTGTCTACATTTGCGGTGTAACACAAATGATGAGTATTTGGCAATTGGCAACAATCCTTTTGTTTGATTTCTTTGCAAATAATTTGAGGTTTTATCACATTCCAAGGCACAAGAAAGAATGTGGTCGCGCACTCTAAGATTACATTTTTTAGTTATCGTTAGCATAAGCGTAGTTTTATATGAACAATTTGTTTTTCTTCGATACAATAAGTCAAGCAATTCATCGATAATGTATCCAGAGCATCGTGTGGGAACTTACTGATAACCATTTACAAACGTTCTAACGCGATGATTGCGATGTGTTGTGTTGTATTTAAAAATGAGTGTTATAAACATTTTCATTATGCGCGATTGTTCGTAAATACTGTATAAAACAATAGTTAAAATGATTTATTATATGTACTATGTTATCCCTATTTATTTACTACTTTTTCAATTGGAAATCCGTAGCCGAATCATCCAATAACTGTCCAATTGAGTGTTTGCATGGCTATATATGTTTCAGTGTTGACTGCGTGCGAATCTAATCCTTGTCAGAATAATGGTGTTTGCGCGCCGAGTAGACAAGGGTTTACATGCACCTGTCGCGGGAATTTCGATGGATCGAAGTGCCAATGTAAGTATTACTTGATAATTATTCTTCTTTGGCCCACTTTCAGCTGAAATATCATATCAACGTTCGAAATTCCCTTTGACCGCTTACCCGCGACTACTAGATTTCCACCGGAGAGGTGACATTATTACCACTTTTTCTCCATGCCACAATTTAGTTAGGGTGTAGAGCAGCACGGTTCTTCTGATATACATCTACGCAAACTAGCATGCATTGCCTTTGCCAGGGTTATCAGGATACACTATTTATCGTAAATATTGTTAATTACTTACAAATAAGTAGGTCTTGGAATGCAATTTTGAGACAAGTGAATTGAAGTGCGGACAAGTGATTTTTTTTATCTAGTTATCATATTGTCAATATATATATATATATATATATATATATATATATATATAATATATAATATATATATAATATATACATATATAATATATATATATATATATATATATATATATATATATATATATATATATATACACATACAACATACATACAGGGTGCACGATACTTTTCGCGAGTTGGTAGTCCGTCGGACTAGCTGACATAGATGACTAGTCCTGAATTGGTTTTACTAGTCCTTAGACATTATTACATATTAATTCAACATATATTGTGTGTGTGTGTGTGTGTGTGTGTGTGTGTGTGTGTGTGTGTGTGTGTGTGTGTGTGTGTGTGTGTGTGTGTGTGTGTGTGTGTGTGTGTGTGTGTGTGTGTGTGTGTGTGTGTGTGTGTGTGTGTGTGTGTGTGTGTGTGTGTGTGTGTGTGTGTGTGTGTGTGTGTGTGTGTGTGTGTGTGTGTGTGTGTGTGTGTGTGTGTGTGTGTGTGTGTGTGTGTGTGTGTGTGTGTGTGTGTGTGTGTGTGTGTGTGTGTTGTGTGTGTGTGTGTGTGTGTGTGTGTGTGTGTGTGTGTGGTGTGTGTGTGTGTGTGTGTGTGTGTGTGTGTGTGTGTGTGTGTGTGTGTGTGTGTGTGGTGGTGTGGTGGTGGTGTGTGGTGTGTGTGTGTGTGTGTGTGTGTGGTGAGTGTGTGCGTGCGTGCGTGCGTCGCGTGTGCGTGCGTGGTGTGTGTGTGGTCAGTTATCACGAAACGTCGACAGGATCTGCTTAGGGGGTAAATATTTCACGTTTACATCATTTTAGTCACTAATAAATAACATGTCATGGTGTACATGAAATAAATGTGGGTGCTTAATTAGTAAAACCGGCTCTTTGGGATCGCTTTGAAATTGGGTGTCCGTATTGCGCGATACCGAGCGTATGCACGCACGTAGTGTATCTAATATACATGTTATGATATTTCATTTTTTTTCGCTTAGTGTTCTAGTTAATTGTTTTGAGCATGTGACAGGTTTATGGTTCAAAATGGACAGAAGTGGCAATGTTTGTAAACATTCTTTTGTTTTTATGCAATTTAGAAATGATAATAATTTTTTTGTATCCCATAACAGGAATAAAGCGGTCATATAATTATTTGTTATTCTAAGGGGAAGTGCTTGTATAGTATCGCCGTAAATGCAGGTATAAAATGAACAATTACCTTTTCAACGGAGCAAACCTTATGCGTATACTGTCATTTGTAGTCTTCATAAAGATGTTTATTATATGTATACGCTCGGTATCGCTGAAAGACATTCTTTAGTAGTAATTTCAAAATAGAAAATAGTTGTTCTGAGGGGCATTTGTCTTATTCTGCTTGGCATCAGTATGTTACCCTTAGACAGTTACGAGCACTATTTTCCAGTCATCATCATTTATGAGGAAATGCAGTTCTCGTTTAACTCAGACGACGTCATTGTGGCATGAAGTATATTTTAACCAAGTAATTGTCATGTCGATTATGTTGTAATGTTCGGGATGATTAAACAGTCTTCCTTTTAGCTAATGGACGACGTCGCGAACTGTTGGCCGTCTAGTGTTGGTCGTCTAATGACAAAAGACAATATTTTTAGTATATACAGTGGTTCAGTAAATATTGGACAACAGAAAAATATATTATACTTTTTAATGATTCAATAACAAGCAGAGATCATGTGAAATTGTACCCTTAACCAAATTAATTACGTGTAGGCATCGAATACATTCTGCTAATCAGAATAACAAATAAACAACTTATTCTACTAATGTGCTTACTTACTTACTTACTACAGTAATTTGCTGCATTAGTAAGTGATAACCATGGCAATCTCCTCATCGACACATTAAACTTGTCTACTATACTCATATTCTACGAAAGCATAATATGAACTGAACATGTGCTTTATTCAGCAATGTGTACAACACAACCAACATGTTTTTACTCTTCGATAGTTGCCAACATCTGACCGTTTTAGACTATTGTCTAAAATCGTAACGACGGCCATTGCTGGAGCTTGCTTCACGTGGATCTTCCTCCAACTGATCCCGGATGACATCGACAGGGACAATTCTCCACCAGTCGCAGTGTGGGTGAAATACCCGCCCCCTTCATAGCAACAGTCATGGTAACATGAGACGCCTCTCATCATAAGGGTGTTGTCCACTGGCACAATGGCGTGCGTCTCCAATAAGCCATTTACTGCATGCAGCTTCCGTAATAAGCTCAAGCTTACCTCTGATATGTCTGATTTGCTCGTACTGGGTGAAGGCCCTACCACAATGTCCTCTGAATTCTGGGAGTTCTGTCATCACTGTTTAGGAGAATGTGTCAATGTCCTCCACCATTTCAATTTGTGCTGAGGGTGGTCTTGTATTGGACGTCTTTCTTGATCCACAGTTTATATTTTGGTTTCTCTTGTGCAGTTCAAATCATACAGTTTCTCCGTTATGGTTTCGTCACTCTTCGAGGTTAATTCAGATTAGGAGTTTGGCAGTACTTTGGAGGCGATCGCCGTCATGGACATGTTGGCGTGAAGCTGGCATAGGCACACGTATCTCTTGACATTGACATTGGATGGTCTCCCCCTGCTGAATGCATTAAATGATATCTTAATGTCGCTGAATTCAAGGCAGAACTTCCTGTACATGTTTTGCATAGTGTCTGTCAGTGAGAAGGTTTCGCTTCCCCTGATTTGATCACTCTTTCAAAGTAACTCATTGCTGTTTTCTGATCTCCTCAGAAATTCCGTTACCCATATCTTATCTTCCGTGATTTGGCTATTGCCTTCCTCGTGTCTCTCCCTATCTTCTGGTAGTGGGAGCAGTACGTAATTTTTGAGATATTTGATTTCACACGCTCGTGCTCGTGTATACGCTCGGTATCACCACACTTATAAACGTCATAACAAATAGAAGAAAAAATTGCTGCATTTCTAATTTATCATTGTCACATACCTTAAATAACACCAGACAAATATGTGAAAAAAACGTCCACTAATATTTAACACTCTCTCCAAAATCAGTGAGTCTATGTCATTCGCTCGGTATCGTCAGAAATTACCCCACGTCGAAATATGAGACTATTTTATTTTTCTACAGGTTAAACAAATTTGGGAAGCCAATTTAACCTATACAGGTCTTATCTAAATGGAAGTATCAACATATAGATATAATTAATATATTTTTGTACTACATTATTACCCTTGGATAAGCTTCCTGCGGCGCGCCCATTCAACAAAACGCTGACATTTTTTGAAGACTCTATGTCGAACTACACACCGTTAATTGGGTAACGAAACCACACACCTGTGATTATTGGTTAATGCATAGTTCGTGTTAGTATAATAGTACTACAGAAAAAACTTCAAAACATGGTAAAAAATACCCTGTATATGCCTGTATCTTCCATAATTTTGAAGATACACACGTAAAAGTTGGGTTCCCATGGTATCTGTCAGGCGGGTGCCATGACCACCATTACAATGCCGTGCTGTATATTTTTGTAATGGTTAGATTATAAGAATGTATATATATATATATATATATATATATATATATATATATATATATATATATATATATATATATATATATATATATATATATGGGAATATTGTAGTTTATGCTCTATCATCTTGGTATATTGTTTTACTAAAAGTAACTGCCATTTTCAAGTCATAGCTAGTCGACGGTATCTACTAAAACTGTACTAGTCCGAGCTCTAAACTACTCGTCCCGGACGATCGGACCGGCTTATTTGAACCCTGTTATATATATAATAATATAAATAATATAAATTATATAATATATCATATATTATATATACATATATATATATATATATATATATATATATATATATATATATATATATTATTATGTACCTTTTCAGTTCGTGGGAAGAATCTGGCACAGGAAGGGAAAGCATATATAATTCGTTCACGTCGGAAGAGTAATGCCACTAAAGCGATAGATGGCAGAACATCAAGTAAAGATAATTCCTGTCTTGAGTCACACTACATGAAGAGAAAATCATGGTGGAGGGTAGATTTTGAAAGGCTTATTGAACTCTACGCAGTAGAAATTACGCCTGGTAAGTTGGAATTAATGCAAGATAAGACGGGCAATGTTTCAGACATATATTTAAATACAGAATGTCGATAGTGGTGTGAATGCTTTTGGAGCGATTGTAAGGTTGAAACATTAATCAGTATCCTCATAATTGTTTTTTCTACAATCACTCAGACACATACATACATACATACACGCACACATATATATATTATATATATATATATATATATATATATATATATATATATATATATATATATATATATATATATATATATATATATATATAGGGCGTGGTGGCCAGTGTGATTAGAGTGCCAGACGCCCGACTAGAGGGTTCGAATCCCAGTGCCGGCAGGTCGGTGGTTCGGTACTGATACAGCCACCGTGGCGAAACTGTCGTTCACCTTATAGCGTCTGCCCTTTCTACCCGCACTGACCAGCGTAGAAGGGTAGGCCAACAATACCAGCATGCAAAGCACTACAAAGCCATGGCCCCCAGACCCCGTCGGCACCGAAAGAGTCTATGACCGGCTCTGGTCAACTATGACTACGTGCAGGGGTGCTAAGAATCTCTGCGTATAAAAGAGCTACCGAAAGAGGGTAATGAGGGCGAGTAGACTAAAGATAGCGACCTACAACGTCAGAACTATGCTTAGATTTGAACACGTACAAGAACTCGTAGAACACGTAGGGAAACCAGGTTGGTATGGGATGTTATTGGGATAGGAGAACTGAGAACACGAGAGGAATGTTTCACTACCCTGCAAAGTAGCCACCTACTATACTATTCTAAGGCAAACAACTGCCAAGCTGGAGTAGACGTTCTCATAAACAAGTACATGGAAAGACCATATAATGAGGGTAAACAACATCAGCCACAGAGTAGCAGAATTTCTACTTCAAAGCATTACAAGCTAAAGATGGTGCAAGGATATGTACCAACAACATCATACTCTGAAGAAGACACAAGTAGCTTCTACTAGGACATCGATCAGACTCATGATAGTGATGGGGGACTTCAATATGCAAGTAGGGCAAATATCAAACCCTATGGAAACGGCAACGGATACATTTGCGCTCCAATCGAGGAACGAAAAAGGTGACACATTGGAAGAATAAGCAACATAAAGAAAGTATAAAATCACGAACGGCATATCTCAGAAGACAGATGGGAGGGGATGGACGTGGAAAAGCCCAAATGGTGTAAAGAAGACAACACTTTAGTACGTCCTATTAAACAGGCCAGTCATCGTCACAGTCGTAACAGTCAACAACGAAGTCAACATTTGAAGTGACTACATAATAGTTATGAGCAACATCAAAATGGACGTAGAAGTGGAAAGGAAAACACTGATGACCAATATGCCACCAGGGGTAAATGCCACATGAATAGGATAACATTTTTTTTATTCCAACTCGAATTGAGAAACCGATTCGAGACACCGATTTGAAACAATACAATAACTAGACGACATCGACACAATGAGCAAAACCATCACATACTAGATCCAACAAATCGCTTAAAGGGTAGCTAAGGCAATTAACAAGCCACATAAATCGAGGATATCATCACCAACATGAGCCCTGATGACGAAACGACGATAAATCGCGGAAAACGTCGACACTAGACAACGAATAGAGTACGCAGAAATATACAAGACCATTTAAAAGAAACTAAGAGAGGACATTGACGACACATACTAAGCTGAACACCAAATGCTTATAAAAAAGACGAATACCAACAGCGTCGAAGAAATATATGATGATGATAATGATCAAGTAGGGAAATGAAAAACCAGAACAATTTCAGACCGATATGTCAACTATCAAATATAAATTACTGACGAAAGTACTAACAAAAGAGGCTACAGAAGACACTCGACGAAAACAGCCACAAGAGCAAGCTGAATTCAGAAGCAGATATTCAACAACAGTCTTCATCCACGTCGTAAACCTACTGAAGGAGAAATGCAGATAATATAATATCCCACTCTGCATTCGTCGACTACGAGAAAGCCTTCGACTCTCTGCACGCTCAAGCAGTACTGACCTCGCTTCAAGAACAGGGGAGAGAAGATGTGTACATCGAACTCCTGAATGAAATCGACACCAACAGCTACACAAAGAAAGCAACAATGTCAACCTCAGGAGAGGAGTACGACAGGAAGGTACCATATCGACGAAGATGTTTACGGCGGCCCTCGAAAGCATATTCTGACAACTGACTTAGTAAGCCAGAGGCTTGAAGTTAGACGGCGAATATATTAAATATGTTCGCATCGACGACGACATACGCATTAATACACTACATGAACTACATCAAATAATACAGGAATTAGCTGATAAAAGTGAAAATCAGAGTATGAAGATGAACACGTCGAATACGAAAGTGATGATTGAAAACGACACACCAATATATGTCAACAACACTCATAGCGAGAACGTTGAAGGCTACATCTACATGGGACAGCTATACAGCACCAGATAAAATACCAAACAAAGTAGATACAAAGAGAATCACGGCCGAATGGACAGCATTAGCGAAGCAACGCGACATCTTCAATGGTAACATTGAAACATGCTTGGAGAGACAACACTACAACTGATGCGTACTTCCTGCTATGACATACGGCGCGGAAACCCACCAGCCAAGCAAATAACAAGCTACCAGCCTCACAAACAGAAGACGGAAGTGAGCCTGGACAGGGCACTTCTGCAGGATTCGAGATAACCGATTGGCACGGTATCACCACCTGGAAACCCTACGAAAGAAAAAGACATAGAGGAAGGCCGGCGAGACGGCGGGGAGACGAATTAGACGACTACTGGAAGGGAATTTGACAGAGGATAGCGCAACATTGGCAGGTGTGGAAACATGATGATAATATATATATATATATATATATATATATATATATATATATATATATATATATATATATATATTTATTTATTTATTTATTTATGTGTTTTTTTGAGTCAATATAATTATACATTAATTCGATATTGTCGCTATTGAGCTTGTGTATTTTTGAATATAATTACTTTCATTCTTCTTTTCAAAATGGTCATAATATTTGATATTTGAAGTGTTTCATTTCCGATCTTCGTTCTCATTACCCCAGGGAGACGTTTTCTACCCAGATTCGAAGTTAGCGTCGCTAATCACCACAGATACCACAGATGCAAATCCATGAGAAAACGCAGAAACTTAAATAATATTGAAATTCGATGCCCACATAGTTTAAGAGGTCACAGCGTTAAGATTACGCTTCTGAGGGCTGGTTACATCTCTCTCTGTGAAGTCGCTATCTACTCCAACTACGGTTAGTGAGTTTTGCTTTCTTCACATTCAAAGTGAATACGTGTTGGCGGTTATATTTAAATTGTGGTGAATGATTCCAAATAAAGATAAATCACTGAAACAATTGAATAGGATAGAACATTTCTAGATTGGCTAGTGAATATCAAATGGACATTGGTAAATTTTGATATGATCCTCTAGTGTTAACCATACCATTTCAATAAATGGTTTACTCATGGTTGCACCCAGTGTTCCTCAGCAATTGCCTCTGGGACATATTGCGATCAACTGTAATAAATTATCAGCATGATAGACATTATGAAAAAGTACTACACTTCCATACGGCCAAAAGTTTGAAATTTGTGATATTTTGTTTATTTTCAACCATAACACAACTATTTCCCTCTCAATGTCATATTTGATCAGTAATGAAATCGCAATACGATATATCGTGTATGTATCCTCTTACAATCAAGTCGTTAGTGTGTTTGTATCACCTTAGATGCAATTTAAAAATAAATTTGGAAAAAATTACCGATTCCGAAAATGTCACAAATATGTTATGGGTGCGTATTTTGGAACTGATATTTTCGTGTTCGCAAGAGAGAAACCCGAGCTGGCCTGTTGGCTCGTCATCTTGACATATCATATTAGGACAAGATTTAGGTCGCCAAGGGATCCGGATTAATCTGAATGAATGCACATTTGAAGTTCTGAATTCCTTACAGCGACAAGTATATTCCTTGAATAATTATATATATATATATATATATATATATATATATATATATATATATATATATATATATAGAACGTTCCATAATACAATGAGAGCATTATCATTACAGAAGCCAACACAGGATTGGCTGAAATTACGTTCACCGAGTGTATTAAAATAAAACTAGACTAGTAGTCACAGTTAAGCGATCGGCTACCTGATAAGAATAGGAACGTGGGACGCCAGCCTTTCCAATGACAATAGCGGTATCCATGCTGCTGAATTTAGTAATATCAGCAACGTGTGTTTAGCAAATTACGGTCATGCATGTTTTAACTGTAAGGGCAAATGGCCAGGTTTCAAAGCACTGTTAGTAATGTAATGTGTAATCTTAATCTCGTTCTATTGTGAATACGCTAAATAAGGCAGTCTGAACACGGGTCTTAGTACATTTAAAAATAATGTCATTAAACGACTGATTTTTCTCCTTCAGTTTTGCATGTGTCGGGCAGATATTTCCCTGGAAATGCAGCCAAATTGGGATGGTTCGCAAAGAATGACTTTTTAAAAATTCGTTCGGATTCTCCATAATTTGGGATTCAGTATCTCAAAATGTTATAAATGGAGATCTAGCCACGCAATGCTTATTCTGTATCATCGTATATATATAGTATATACGATGATACAGAAAAAGCATTGCGTGGCTATGACATCTACAATTGCGTTATTGGATGTATGTAACACTTCGCATACTTATTAACTTATTGGCTTATTAACTTAACTTAACTTATTCCTGTGTTCTATATTAAATTGTTTGTATTACATCGAATATACTTACTGACGAGTTTGTGCGTACTATGCTAGAACATTGGCAGTATTGTGCGTCTCAGTACATCAACAAATAATCATGTATAATTAAATAATTGCTACGGTATTCGTTTTCAAATGGAAATCCATAGCCGAATCATTCAGTAGTAGTCCAATTAAGTATTATAATTACTTATGTATGTTACAGAGATAGATGAGTGCACATCCAGTCCATGTCAGAACAATGGTACTTGCTTGATTAAAGTGAGAAGAAAAGGATTTACATGCCACTGTGGCGATGATTTCGATGGAACGACGTGCCAGTGTAAGTAGTATTTGATGCTAATTCTATTACGTCCACTATTCTGTATATATATATATATATATATATATATATATATATATACATGTTTGTGTGAGTGCTTGGTGTAACTCTTTGTACATATATACACGTATCATGTGTATGCAATTTCGCTTGACAATGTGAAATAAGGGGGCAGATGGACACGCTAAATGGTAAAAGGTAATACACACGCACACGCAAACGCACACGCACACGCACACACACACACACACACACACGCACACGCACACGCACACGCACACACACACACACACATACACACTCACACTCACACATATTTGACCGAAATTGACTACATCCTAACTAACAGGCCAGATATCATCACATACGTAATATTCATCATCAAAGCCAACATTGGAAATGACCACAAAATGGTCACGAGCAACATCAATTTGGACATAGTGGTGGAAAGGAAACAAGTGTTGGCAAATAGACCACGAACAATGGATACCACACAAATAGGATCAAAGAAGATCGTATTCCAACTCGGATTGAGCGGGACTAGAATAGCTAAGGCAATCGACAAGCCACAGAAATCGAGGATATCGTCACCAAAACGAGCCCTAGTGACGAAAGGACGAGCAATTGAGGGAAAGACAGTGGACGGAGTACCACACTACAATCAAGATTTCATACGAGAAACGATCATTGCATCAACGAGTCTCACGAAAGTCAGAAGAACGCAGAAACTAGGCCAAACCAAGGAGGATAGATATATCCATGATCATGATCATGATAACATCATAGAAAGAATATAGAGGAATTTTACACGGAGCTATACGACATTGGACACAGTATCATTATCCATGTTGACCGGAAAGGAATATCAGAGACAACATCTTGGGAGATGGAAGCAGCTCTAAGAGATATGTGGAATGGAACAGAAACAGCCAACGACCATATAAACATCGAAATATTGAAAGCAGGAGACGATACCACCTCGAAGACACTTGTTAAGCTGTACATTAAATTATTATCAGAAAGGCGAATACTCTTCAAGAATGGAAATAAGAAAGACCTCACGAATGACAGACCGATATGTCTACTGTAAAGCATCAATAATATTCGCGAAAAGCTAGAGAAGACACTCAACGAAACCAAGCCACGAGAGCAAGCTAGATTCAGAAGCAGGTACTTAGCGGCAGACCACATCGACGTCGTAAACCAACTGAATGGAAATTGCACATAATATAGTATCCCAGCCTGCATCGCATTCGTCGACTACGAGAAAGTTTCGACTCATCGCTAACTCGAGCAGAACTGACCTCGTACACACACACACACACACACACACACACACACACACACACACACACACACACACACACACACACACACACACACACACACACACACACACACACACACACACACACACACACACACACACACACACACACACACACACACACACACACACACACACACTCACACAACCACACCCCACACACACACACACACACACACACAAACACACACAAAACACACACAAAACACACACACACACACACACACACACACACACACACACACACACACACACACACACACACACACACACACACACACACACACACACACACACACACACACACACACACACACACACACACACACACACACACACACACACACACACACATAGATTGTGTTGATTTTAAGGTTTTGCATGATATAGAGAATCACGATTTGTCAAGGCGTTTCGCTCGGCTAGTGCCATTTTGAGTAGTAGATATTGTCCAGTAAGTGCCCTAATTAGCAGCTGCAGTCAACGTTGTTGGTGTGTTGAGAAGTTAGTTGAGGTGATGCATGCCTAGTAGTAACATTCTATGTTCCTTTGGTTTTTACTATTGTATTAACAAAAAAGTAGGCGGTATTTTTGATATCAATACCGGGGAAAACACCAATCATTCATTTTCATACTTACTTTTGAAAGGTATTTCAGCGGTATACTCGAGAGTTGATATCAGTTGAAAAGTAATATGTTATACGTTGTATTATATGTTCGTTGGAAAAGTGATATGAACGTAATGCCTCAGAAGGGCTCACTACCCCCACCCTACCATACTAACGTATTTTAATGGGTACCTATGATTCTTTCCATTGCTGGATTTGTTTTAATTGAATTTAAGTTGATTTACACATCCCAGCTGGGATTCTGATTGGCATTCTGTTTGACTCTTGTTACATATTGTCACAGTAATTACGAAAGAAAGACATGGTCCAGTAGGAATGGCGTTGACCAAATGTAGGCAGTCAGTCCATACATACAACTATGAATATTGAAATATTCACGTATATACATCCACCTCGATCTGACCATTGCAGAAACTCGTTGTCCACATGCTCTGTATAGTTCATGCATTGGGCAGCAATCTTATTATCCCTTAGATTTATTCATATATGATACACACGAGTGCATGTATGTTATAGTTTACATTCCGTGCAAATCAAATCCCTGCATGAATGGAGGAAGTTGTAGCAATAACGGAACCGGGCTTCGATGCACATGCAGGTTGAATTTCGGAGGAAAAACGTGCCAAAGTAGGTATTAAATTTAGATTATATAACATATCTCATCATGATCGTAATAGTTATAAGTACTGGTGAATAATTCAACTATAATAAAAAAAAACGATCCCGATCAAGTATAATAAAAACAGCAAGATTGAATTTAGGTGTGTTTGCGTGTTTGTATATATATATATATATATATATATATATATATATATATATATATATATATATGATTGAATTTAGTGTGGTTTGCGTGTTTGTATATATATATATATATATATATATATATATATATATATATATATATATAAAACACGCAATCTAATTTGCTAAGAAGATTCAGCATCTGATAGTTTTATTATATTGATCGGTATATATATATATATATATATATATATATATATATATATATATATATATATATATATATATATATACATCGAGCCGCGTTACGGTGTCCCGCTGCGCGATAACATACTGTAATATGTAATCTGTTATTCCTGTTGCCAGCCATTTTTATCGATGTGAAATGATTATAGTCATGTATGTTGTATGTATTCAATGGTTATAAAGTGAATAAATGCACTCCATGTATATACGTGATAAAGCATTCTTTGTGTGAATTCGATGACATCAGCCGTTAAGATGCTGTTATCTATATTACATTTGTATATCCTGTACATACATATCTAATCTTATCTTTACACAATCTTATACGCATTTAATGTATATCAAAGGAAAAGCATTACATTAATTAAGCGATTGATGGAAGGATGGATGGATGAATGGATGGACGGACGGGTGGATGGATGGAGAGATGAAATAGTGATTGATTGATTAGTTGATTTACTGACTGATTGTTTTTCTTGATTGGTTGATTGATTGATTGATTGATTGATCGAAGGTAAATGACCATATACAACTGATTGCAATTACGATAGCTTTTTGTTTCGTGGTTCAGTGGTGCTAGGTTGGAAATATTTGGGCTACATTTGCGATGTAACACAAACGACGGGTATTTGGCAATTATGGCAACAATCCTTTTGTTTGATATCATTGCAAATAATTTGAGGTTTGATCACATTCCAAAGCACAAGAGTGTGGTCGCGCACTCTAAGATTTAATTTTTAGTTATCGTTAGCATAAGTGTAATTTTATACGAACAATTTGTTTTTCTTCGATACAATAAATCAAGCAATTCATCGATAATTTATCCAGACCACCGTGATGAAAACTTACGGTTAACCATTTACAAACGTTCTGACGCGATGACTGCGTTGTTTTCCTGTGTTGTATTTGAAAATGAGTTTGTTATAAACATTATAATTATGTGCGATTGTTCGTAAATAATGTATTAAACAATAGTCAGAATTATATGATTCAAAATACTAAATCTACAATAATTAAATAATTTATTATATGTAATATATTATCGCTATATATTTACTACTTTTTCAATTGGAAATCCGTAGCCGAATCATCCAATAACTGTCCAATTGAGTGTTTGCATGGCTATATATGTTTCAGTGTTGACTGCGTGCGAATCTAATCCTTGTCAGAATAATGGTGTTTGCGCGCCGAGTAGACAAGGGTTTACATGCACCTGTCGCGGGAATTTCGATGGATCGAAGTGCCAATGTAAGTATTACTTGATAATTATTCTTCTTTGGCCCACTTTCAGCTGAAATATCATATCAGCGTTCGAAATTCCCTTTGACCGATTGCCCGCGACTACTAGATTTCCACCGGAGAGGTGACATTATTACCACTTTTTGTCCATGCCACAATTTAGTTATGGTGTAGAGCAGCACGGTTCTTCTGATATACATCTACGCAAACTAGCATGCATTGCCTTTGCCAAGGTTATCAGGATACACTATTTATCGTAAATATTGTTAATTACGAATAAGTAATTCTTTGAATGCAGTTTTGAGAAAAGTGAATTGTTTTGCGGACAAGTGAAAATTGTTATCTACTTGTCTTAGTTGTCCAATATATATATATATATATATATATATATATATATATTTTATATATATATTATATATATATATTTATATATATATATATATATACATATAATATACATATACATATACATATACATATACATATACATATACATATACATATACATATACATATACATATACATATACATATACATATACATATACATATAATATACAGGGAGCACGATACTTTTCGCGAGCTGGTAGTCCGTCGGACTAGTTGACTTATAGATGACTAGTCCTGAATTGGTTTTACTATTCCTTAGACATTATTACATATTAATTAAACAATTTAACCTATACAGGTCTTATCTAATTGGAAGTATCAACATAGATATAAATTAATATTTTTGAATTACATTACTTACCCTTGCGTACGCTTTGTTGAAAATTTGCATACGCTCGGTATCGGCCAAACTACACCAGCATAATATACTGTTCCTGCTGCACGCCCATTCAACAAAACGCTGACTTTTTGAAGACTCTATGTCGAACTACACACCGTTAAATGTGTAAAGAAATCACACACCTGTGATTATTGGTTAATGCATAATTCGTGTTAGAATAATAATACAAGTACTACAGAAAAATAGGTCAAAATACCCTTTATTTGCCTGTATCTTCCATAATTTTGAAGATACACATGTAAAAGTTGGGTTGCCATGGTACCTGTCACCGAGGCGGTTGCCGCGACCACCATTACAATGCCATGCTGTATGTTTTTGTAATGATTATATTACAAGAACGTTTTGTCGAGGTTTCGGACTACTCACCATATATATATATATATATATATATATATATATATATATATATATATATGATATGTAGTGTATGTGTATCATCTTGGTATATTTTTAAAATGTAAGTATATAGTCCGAACGGACTAATCTATAAACTTACTAGTCAGTCTGAAACTACTCGTCCCGGACGATCGATGGCTGTATTTCGACTTGTATATATATATATATATATATATATATATATATATATATACTATAATATATATATAAATATTATTATCAATATATATATATATATATATATATATATATAAATAATATATATATATATATATCTATATATATATATATATATATATATATATATATATATATATATATATATATATATATATATATTATATATATATACATAATATATATATATATATATATATATATATATATATATATATCAATATATATATATATATATATATATATATATATAATAGATATATATATATATATATATATATATATATATATATATATATATATATATATATATATATATATATATATATACAGGGTTCGAAAAAGTTCGGTCCGATCGTCCGGGAAGAGTAGTTTTAGAACTCGGACTAGTACAGTTTTAGTAGAGTAGTCCGTTCGGACCAGCTATGACTTACATTTAGTAAGACAATATACCAAGATGATACAGCATACACTACAATATTCAATATATATATATATATATATATATATATATATATATATATATATATATTAAAGCTGTCATCAAATGGGACTACTACTGTGCGCCTATATTTTCATAATTATTGTAGTGTACGCAGTTTTGAAAAATCACAACATTGATTAAAACAATTCAACTGAGGTATTCTTCGTAAATATCCTGAAGATTGCGGACGGAAGACGATTGTAGTTGTTTTCCGATGCCAATGGTAGTGTTAGGCAGAGATTAAAATCGTGTTCGGATGCGAACAGAATAACTTAATCCTCTCATTTTACAACTTGAACATGTTTTTCGCATGCCAGATACATTGATGGAATCAATCGGTCAAACGGACTACTGGTGCTGCTTGTTCTTAGGAGTCGCTATTCATGAATGAGACGTATTGCGTCTTCAGCACAGAATTACACATCTAGGTGATGATGTAACGTTTCCGAGTGGTCATATGAATAGCGAGAATGGCTTCGGCTCATGAACCGATACCTGTGGGATTCAATATCGAAGTAAGCCATCGGCCGAAGCTCTGTCACCAATGTTGACTTGTTGGTTTTGCTGGCGCAAATACAATGTCATCCAAACGCTCGACGAGGATGGTGTTATTTAAATGTTTATCAGAGCCGCTTTGGTTGGGTGTTGTTTCGTATAGTCATATAGTGATGCGTAGTGCAGATTGTTTACTCGCATGTGTTTCTCAATGTGAGTGACAACCACTTTCTCCATTATTCTGAAGATGTAGACAGGTTTGGCGTTGGTAATACTAGTATAGTATGTCTGGGTACACTGATGGTTTCTTCAATCGGGGTCTAATGCAGTCACGCTTTAGGTCTGTTGGCACTTGAGATGTTTCAAAAGATATATTCATAATGTCAAATATAAGTGTTACTACTTGATGAGCGCACGATTTAAGCAAGCAAGTCTAAATAGCGTCAGGTATGCAAGAGTTGTCATATGAAGACCGATATATTAGTAATTTGTCGTCGGTACGAACGTGCCTAGTGTCACCCAAATCATTAATAGCGCAATGAGATACGAGGTATCACCAGGACACAGAAAGTGGCAGGTTATCGATTAGGGACAACACGTTATTCAGAACTAAATGATCGAAGCTTGAAAGTGGTTCTTTTTTAGCGCAGTTACAGTAGTTTATGCAACAGAAAGAGGCAAATATTGACGAAACCGCCTTAAATCACGACTATGATGATAACAGGTTCGATAAATCTAATTTAAAGTTGTCGTAAAAGTACTCCTAAATTCCATGTTGAAACTGCAGGTGCTGAGTTTAGTGATTACTATAGACGTTTCGACACTCGACAAATAGCTGTATCGGTCACTTGTAGTTCTTCTATGACGTTGGCAGAATCTTCATTTGTTATAACATCATCAAACAGTGACTCGTTGTAAATTGGTTCATTAACGTGTTGCTAGGGTCCACAGGTGGAGGACGAATCCTTTAACCTGCCGGCGTCTTTATTAGTGTCCAAGTCGAGGTAACAGTTGACTTCTCCAGTGTTTGTTGACGATGCTGTCGATTTATTCTGCTGCCATATTCTTAACTAAAGATGACCACTCCTTGAATAAGACTTGTTTTGAATCCGTTCTTCGTGGACGTCGGCGGTGGTACACGACAATAAGTAGCCGATTGCCCCGTGGGGTTCAGCTGGAATAGTTTATGAATTCAAAGTGTGTTGAAGAAGTGTAGTTGTTGGAAGATGATAAAATTATCATAGATACTCCTGTTTTATACATGATTGCCACGCCGCCACCTAATCTCCCCCTATTTATTTGCACGTGATGCAATTCGTATCACAGGGACCATCTCACCGATACAGATGGCGTCACTGATACAGATGGCGTCAATGTTACCACGAAGCCACATCTCTGTTAGACACATTACATAATAGTCCTGCGTTATAACACAATCCGCAACAGAGAATGTTTTTCTTGGTACGATGTTGCTACTCGGTAACGGTGACACCAAAGGTAAAGACATTATAGTGACTCCAATAACACGTATTTAATTGTCAGTACCAGTTATTGTGTGACCTCAGATGTCTGCCGTGGCAGCACGTATTATAAAACGCGAGTAATTTCTGCAGATATGTAAAAAGAGGTAGTGACACATAAGTTTGAGTGAATATGAAACGGTTCCTAAATCTATCAAGCCCTTCAAAGTCACAAGTGTTGCATATCTTCAGTTTGATTTAAGGTGTAACTTCTGTGCATGTGCCTTTTCAGTTCGTGGGAAGAACCTGGCACAGGAAGGGAAAGCATATATAATTCGTTCACGTCGGAAGTGTAATGCCACTAAAGCGATAGATGGCAGAACATCAAGTAAAGATAATTCCTGTCTTGAGTCACACTACATGAAGAGAAGGTCATGGTGGAGGGTAGATTTTGAAAGGCTTATTGAACTCTATGCAGTAGAAATTACGCCTGGTAAGTTGGAATTAATGCAAGATAAGACGGGCAATGTTTCAGACATATATTTAAATACAGAATGTCGATAGTGGTGTGAATGCTTTGGGAACGATTGTAAGGTCGAAACATTAATCATTATCCTCATAAATTGTTTCTCTACAATCACTCAGACACACACACACACACGCCACACGCACACACACACACACACACACACACACACACACACACACACACACACACACACACACACACACACACACACACACACACACACACACACACACACACACACACACACACAGAGACACACACACACACAGACAGACAGACAGACAGACAGACACACACACACACACACACACACACACACTTTTTTTTTTAAAAAAAAAAAATATATATATATATATATATATATATATATATATATATATAGGGCGTGGTGGCCGTGTTGTTAGACGTCCGACTAGGGGGTTCGAATCCCGGTGCCGGCATGTCGGTGGTTCGGTACTGATACAGCCGCCGTGGCGAAACTGTCGTTTAACTTATATCGTCTGCCATTTCTACCCGCACTGACCAGCGTGGAAGGGTAGGCCAACAATACCAGCATGCAAAGCACTACAAAGCCATGACCCCTAGTCCCCACCGGCACCGAAAGAGTCCGTGACCGGCTCTGGTCAACAATGACTACTTGAAGGGGTGCTAAGAATCTCTGATCTGAGCCACCGAAAAAGTGTAAAGAGGATGAATATACTAAAAATAGCGACCTACAACGTCAGAACTATACTTAGATTTGAACACATAGAAGAACTAGTAGAAAACGTAGGGAAACCAGGTTGGTATGGGATGTAATTTGGATAGGAGAACTGAGAACACGAAAGGAATGTTTCACTACCCTACAATGTAGCCACCTACAAGCTAAAGATGTTGCAAGAATATGCACCAACAACATCATACTCTGAAGAAGACACAAGTAGCTTCTACTAGGACATCGATCAGACTCACGATATTGATGGGGGACTTCAATATGCAAGTAGGGCAAATATGAAACCCTATGGAAACGGCAACTGATAAATTTGTGCTGCAATCGAGGATCGAAAAAGGTGACACCTTGGAAGAATAGGCAACATAAAGAAAGTATAAAATCATGAACAGCATGATTCAGAAAAAAGCTGGGAGGGCATGGACGTGGAACAGCCCAAATGGTGTAACGAAGACAGACATGTAGTACGTCATAATAAACAGGCCAGTCGTCGTCACAGACGTAACAGTCAACAAAGAAGTCAACATTTGAAGTGACTACAGAATAGTTATGAGCAACATCAAAATGGACGTAGAAGTGGAAAGGAAAACATTGATGACCAAGATGCCACCAGGAGTAAATGCCACACGAATAGGTTCAAAGAAAATGTAATTTCAACTCGATTTGAGAAACCGAATCGAGACACCGATTTGAAACACTACAAGAACTAGACGACATCGACACAATGAGCAAAACCATCGCATACTAGATCCAATAAATCGCTTCAATTGTAGCTAAGGCAATTAACAAGCCACAGAAATCGAGGATATCATCACCAACATGAGCCCTGATGACGAAACGAAGATAAATGGCGGAAAACGGCGACACTAAACAACGAATAGAGTACGCAGAAATATACAAGACCATTTAAAAAGAGAGGACATTGACGACACATACTAAGCTGTACACCAAATGCTTATAAAAAAGACGCATACCCACAGTATGGAAGAAATATGTGATGATGATAATAATCAAGTATGGAAATAAGAAAGACCTGAACAATTTCAGACCGATAAGTCAACTATCAAACATCAATTAATGACGAAAAGTACTAACAAAAAGGGTAGAGAAGACACTCGACGACAACCAGCCACGAGAACAAGCTGGATTCAGAAGCTTAACAACAGTCTACATCCACATCGTAAACCTACTGAAGGAGAAATGCAGAGAATATAATATCCAACTCTGCATCGCATTCATCGATTACGAGAAAGCCTTCGACTCTCTGCACGCTCAAGCCGTACTGACTTTGCTTCAAGAACAGGGGAGAGAAGATGTGTACATCGAATTCCTGAATGAAATCGACACCAACAGCTACATAAAGAAAGCAGCAATATCAAAATCAGGAGAGGAGTACGACAGGAAGGTACCATATCGACGAAGCTGTTTACGGTAGCACTCTAAAGCATATTCCGACGACTGACTTAGTAAACCAGGGGCTTGAAGGTAGACGGCGAATGTATTAAACATCTTCGCATCGACGACGACATACGCGCTAATACACCACATGAACTACATCAAATGATACAGGAATTATTTGATGAAAGTGAAAATCAGAGTATGAAGATTAACAAGTCGAAGATGAAAGTGATGATTGAAAACGACACACGTTGAAGGCTACATCTACATGGGACAGCCATCCAGCACCGGATAAAATACAAAACAAAGTAGATTCAAAGAAGAATCACGGCCGGATCGACAGCATTCGCGAAGCAACGCGACATCTTAAATGGTAACATTGGAACATGCTTGGAGAGACAAGCCTACAACTGATGCGTAGTTCCTGCAATTACATACGGCGCGGAAACCCACCAGCCAAGCAAATAACAAGCTACCAGCCGCAC
This sequence comes from Ridgeia piscesae, assembly GCA_025642075.2. Taxonomy (NCBI): domain Eukaryota; kingdom Metazoa; phylum Annelida; class Polychaeta; order Sabellida; family Siboglinidae; genus Ridgeia; species Ridgeia piscesae. The sequence goes on from JAODUO010000699.1 coordinate 215,103, forward strand.
AAACAAAAGACGGAAGTGGGCCAGGACAGGGCACTTCTGCAGGATACGAGATAACCGATTGGCACTGGGTATCACCACCTGGAAACCCTACGAAAGAAAACGACCTAGAGGAAGGCCGGCGAGACGGCGGGGAGGCGAATTAGACGACTACTGGAAGGGAATTTGACTTGACAGAGGATAGCGCAACATAGGCAGATGTGGAAGCCGCATGCTGAGGCCTTCGACCAACCACGGGACACTATGGCTGTATAATGATAATGATGATATATATATATATATATATATATATATATATATATATATATATATATCTTTTTTTGAGTCAATATAATTATACATTAATTCGATATCATAACTATTGAACTTGTGTATTTTTGAATATAATTACTTTCCTTCTTTTCAAAATGGTCATAATATTTGATATTTGAAGTGTTTTATTCCCGATTTTCCTTCTCATTATTCCAGGGAGACGTTTTCTACCCAGATTCGATGTTAGCGTCGGAGATCACCACAGATACCACAGATGCAAATCCATGAAAAAACGCAGAAACTTAAATAATATTGAAATCCGATGCCCACGTAGTTTAAGAGGTCACAGCGTGAAGATTACGCTTCTGAGGGCTGGTTATATATCTCTCTGTGAAGTCGCCATCTACTCCAACTACGGTTAGTGAGTTTTGCTTTCTTCACATTCAAAGTGTGTTGGCGGTTATGATTAAATTCTAGTGAATGACTCCAAATGAAAACAAATCACTGAAACAATTTAATAGGATAGAACATTTATAGATTGGCTAAGCACTACATTTGAATTTCAAATGGATATTGGTATAATTTTGATGTGATCCCCTAATGTTAACCATACCATCCAATCAATGGTTGCCCCCAGTGCTCCTCGGCAATTGTCTCTGGGACATCTTGCGATCAACTGTAATAAATTAACAACATGATAAACATTTTGAAAAAAGTACTAGACTTCCATAAGGCAATTATTTGATGAAATTTGTGATATTGTGTTTATTTTCAACCGTAACACAAATATTTCCCTCTCAGTGATCATTTGATCAGTTATGAAATCGTAATACGATATATCGTGTATGTATCCCCTTACAATAATGTCGTCAGTGTGTTTGTATCACTTTAGATGCAGTTTTAAAACACATTTTGAAAAACTACCGGTTCCGAAAATGTCACAAATATGTTACGGGTGCGTATTCTCGAACTGATATTTTCGTGTTCGCAATAGAGAACGCCGAGCTGGCCTGTTGGCTCGTCATCTTGACATATCATATTAGGACAAGATTTAGGCCGCCAAGGGATCGGGATTAATCTGAAAGAATGCACATTTGAAGTTCTGAATTCCTTACAGCGACAAGAATATTATAATAATTATATATATATATATATATATATATATATATATATATATATATATATATATATATATATATATTAGAAATTTGCATAATACAATGAGAACATTATCATTACAGAAGCCAACACAGGATTGACTGAAATTACGTTCACCGAGTGTATTAAAATTAAGCTAGACTAGTATTCACAGTTAAGCGATCGGCTACCTGATAAGAATAGGAATTTGGGACGCCAGCATTTCCAATGACAATGGGGCGTGTAAGTCTCGCGCGCGAAAACGAGTCTGGGTGCAGTTGGTGGCAGGAAGTCCATATTGTCCATGTTACCATATGTGACTTTGTTTTGTTTTTGGTTGTAATAATCAAACTGTTCCCAAATAGCGTATTTCAGTTTTATTGTCCGAAGGATTATTACAAGCAGAAACAATGGAACACTTTGCCGGTGACAACGATCACGGAAATCATGAATTTTAATCGATTATTATGGTGGTTGCCATGACATTAGCGGCAAGTACTTGTGTTTGGCGAGCTTGACTAATAAAGAGTGCAATTTTTCGCGCAGTACAACCCGTTTGGGGCTATCGTATACATGTGTTATGATTACGTGCATTTAGACAACGACAAAGGAGATCTATCAACGCAATGCTTTTTCTGTACAGTCGCGTTATTGAATGTATGCAACACGACGCATACTTATTAACTTATTGGCGTCGGAAAGAAATTTCACCGTTTAACACAGGCGACACCTCTGATTTCCACACCTAGTTAACACCTTGTCGCTTCTTGCACTCGAACGCACCGACTATTTCTGGGACACGCTGAAAAAATGTAACCTGTTAGTGTATAGACAAGTTTACGTTTTACAACAAGACCAGGGTGTAGTTAAAATCTATAATTTCGCGAGGGAGGAATAAATTGCATTGATTTTGGGGGTGGAGTTAACATTTTAGTATTTACGATTTGGGCTAGTTTCAGTGTTCACAATTACGCCAACAGATTTGACGTTTGCTCGCATTTGAGTGCGAAAGTTTTCCGAAGTTTACCCTAAGTGCAGTAACCCGAGCTGCTCAGTTAAAGTAATTATGTATCCTGGGCTAGTTGGTATGGGACCTAAAGGATCCCAATATATATATATATATATATATATATATATATATATATATATATATATATATATATATATAAACGTGTTAACGCAGGTGACTGCCTTATTTCATGTGTTCTATATTAAATTGTATATATTCTAACGAATATACTTACTGACGAGGTTATGAGTACTATGCTAGAACATTGGCAGTATTATGCGCCTCAGTATATCAAAAAATAATAATGTATAATTAAATAATTGCTACCGGATTCGTTTTCAAATGGAAATCCATAGCCGAATCATTCAGTAGTAGTACATTTAAGTATTATAATTACTTATGTATGTTACAGAGTTAAATGAATGCACATCCAATCCATGTCAGAACAGTGGTACTTGCTTGATCAATGTGAGGAAAAAAAGATTTACATGCCACTGTGGCGATGATTTCGAGGGAACGACGTGTCAGTGTAAGTAGTAGTTGATACTAATTAAATCACATTCTGTATATATATATATATATATATATATATATATATATATATATATATATATATATATATTATATATATATATATATATCTATCTATCTATCTATCTATCTATCTATATATATATATATATATATATATATATATATATATATATATATATATATATATATATATATATATATATACACACACATTAATATAAAAGGAAAGGAAACAAGTGTTGGCAAATAGACCACGAACAATGATACCACACAAATAGGATCTAAGAAGATCGCATTCCAACTCGGATTGAGCGGGACTAGAATAGCTAAGGCAATCGACAAGCCACAGAAATCGAGAATATCTCACCAAAACGAGCCCTAATGACGAAAAGACGAGCAATTGAGGGAAAGACAGTGGACTGAGTATCATACTCTACCACTACAATCAAGATATCATACAAGAAACGATCATGGCATCAACGAGTATGAAGAAAGTGAGAAGAACGCAGAAACTAGGCCAAGACAAGGAGGACAGATAAATCCATGCTCATGATAAGATCATAGAACGAATAGAGGAATTTTACACGGAGCTATACGACATTGGACACAGTATCAAAATCCACGTTGACCCGAAAGGAGTATCAGAGATAACATCATGGGAGATGGATGCAGCTCTAAGAGATGTGAAGAATGGAACAGAAACAGCGAACGACCTTATAAACATCGAAATATTGAAAGCAGGAGACGATACCATCACGAAGACACAATGGCGAGCAATGGAGGGAAAGACAGTGGACAGAGTACCATACTCTACCACTGCAATCAAGATATCGTACCAGAATAGATCCCAGCCGATATGTAACAAAATATGGCCGAATTGTGCGTTTTATGACACAAGCATGAAATGTGGCACACACTTAGATTTCATCATTACAAAAAATATTTGGATATAGGGCCATCCCAGATTTCGCTCTTGAAGGCGTTGGCGGCCATTTTTCAAGATGGCCGCCTTAAACCAATGTTCTCATATCTTAACAACTGCTTCAAGTAAATAAGTCGTTTTGGCATTTAATATACGTTTTCGGGGAACCCATTTCAAATATATTACTTTTGACCTTCTCCGACATTCACATCCGCCATTTTTAAAGAGGGCGGCCGCCAAGACAAATGATCATATATCTCATGATGTACGCCACATAGAGTAGTCATTTTGATATCAAAATATAGATATGTGGACAGCCAATTTAACTGTTGTGAAATATTTTGCATTTGACTTTCGTTGGTCTTCGTATCTGTTATCAAATGACGGCAGTTAAAACGAATTTTGTCCATAGCTTTAAAATGCTTCAGTCAGAACCGCTACATTTGTGTCAAGATGTAAGTTTTTCAAAGTAGCGATTTCCACTGTGTTACGTATGACCTTCCCAACTTCAACATTCAAAATTTTTAGAGATGGCGCCTTTCAAATAAAATGTTCCTCAAATCTTAGGAACTAAACCACCTAGAGAGATAACGATGGTGTCAACATTAAGGTTTTATGTGCTGCTATTAAAAGTATGTTATTTATTTATCTTGTCGGACATTCATATTATCTTTTTTTCAAGATGGCAACTAAAAATGGAAACAGTTTGCAGTTAACCATAAACTCGTCGACATTCGTATCCGCCATTTTATAAAATGACGGCCGTTAAAACGAATTCTGGCGTTAAATTTCGTCCGACTAATGCCAGTAATTATGATAGGTGATAGCATATATAACACATATTATTGTATTTCAGATGGTAACAGGTTTAGCTGCTGATCATGTGGCTGCGAGGATGTCACGTGAAAAAACGTTTTGACTGTTTGTTCTGTTAGATGATATAAATGCCGCGTGTATTAATAATAACACATATTTAATGTAGAATGTAGTGCAGACATCAAGACACACCGGACGTGCTTCGTTGCCCTGCTTATTCAAAACATGACGCAGAGGGGTAGGTTACAAAATTATCACTTACAATGTCAGTGGGTTTCAAGACGGTTGGTTGCTTGCCTAAGATAATCAACCTGTCATGGTTAAATGACGGTGTAGGCACTGAGGCAATTTTCCGGCAGCACAAAGCCAAATGGCACGACTCTTGTAAATTGCAATTCAACAAAACAACACTTCAGCGAGCAGAGAAGAGGAAATCACACATTGAAAATATTACAGATGTTTCTAAGACATTTTCCCGTCAGTCTGTAGACGAAGCACCTCCTTCCACTGAAACATGTTTCTTCAGCCGCATGTCTCCAGTTGGACAGTCTTTACGCAATGCATCGACCTTTCAGGTTGATGTTCGAGTCAGACAGTATGCTGTCACATAGCCCTTCTTGCGAAACTAAGTGCTAGCGACATGATTGCATAAAAGGCCAAATATTTTACCCAGTGCCTGATAACGTTGCACAACAAAGCACACGAAGTTGCAGCATGTGATAAGCGTGCAGTAGAGTTTAATCTGGGTGGCTGCTAGGAAGATCTCGTTCTTGTACAAGACATTTCCCCCATTCCTGTCGTACAAGTCGTCCTTCTTGATGGGGCTTCAATCTCCAACATGTTTCGACTGGATTATGCAGACATTTTCTTATTTACGATCCAAGTGTTCCTGCCGTATATCACATCACAATTGCAACATGTGAGCAGACTAATTGTGTGGGATGAACATCTCGCAGATAGCTTGAAGGCTGAAGCACGAACAAGGAGAGAGAAATGTATCCGACGCCGCATTTCTCTGCATTGACAACAACAATATAGAGTTTTATTCATTTTTGGCGGCTAGTGCAACAACCATTGCTACTGACAAACAAGTCGTCAGCACATATCACACTGATGTGCCCCGAGATCTATAAGGCCTTGCTCCAAGCACTCATGAAGAAGCAGATACACGAATCCTACTCCACCTGGAAGATGCTATGAAACAAGATACCTATTCGTACAGTTGATACGGATGTGGCAGTTATTGCAGTGACATCCGCCCAGCGCCTCAACATCACCGAACTGTGGATTGCATTTGGTGCTCGGAAGAACTTCCGATATTTACCGGCCCACGAGATGGCCAACGCACTGGGTCTGGACTGTTGTGTTACTTTGCCAATGTTTCATGCCTTCACTGTTTGTGATACAGTGTCATGTTTTGGAAGCAGCGGCAAACGGACTGCATGGAGCATGTGGAGTGCCTATGACGAAGTCACACGAGCTTTCTGTGCTTTGGCTGTTATCCCGGCGACCGTAGTTGATTGGCTGTGACCACTGAAACGATTGCTAGTCGTGCTGTACGACTGTACTAGCAGCCAGGAATTTGTCAATGAAGCGAGGAAGCAGTTCACACAAAAAGGTAGAGCTATTGTCCTCCGATACAAGCAGTACTTATCCAGCACACAAAGCGGGCTGCTCACCAAACCGGTCACTGTTGGGCACAGACGATGATCGCGACTTCGGAGCTTACATCTACAAGTGAATTGGGGTGGAACATGAATGATAATGACGGCTGGAAAATATGCTGTACAACTCCTTCTGAAGCGACACAAGCTTGTCGTGAACTACTGCGCTGTGGCTGCAATAAAGGTTCCGTAGGACTATGCAATTGCCTCAAGGGAGGACTTCAATACACTTCTCTTTACTACTGTGGTGGATTGTGTGCTCGCAGCTAATGTGTAACACAGTAAACATTAGGACGTGTAGTAACTAGGAACTGTTACATTTTGCATAGGACGTTTTGATCATGGACAATGTGTAAACACTTATCGTGTGATATATACACATGTGTTAAATGCATATTGAACTGTCACACCGACGTAGTCGGTTTCTGCTGTGTTTGCTGACATGTCACAAAACAATGATGCTACCGTTATACTAATAAACAAGGAGTTAAACATGCAAATCGTTTTGAAGGTAATATAAAAGTTCGTACATAGTAAGAAGGGAACGACTTGTGATACTCCTCTCCAGAATATAACCTAGCTAGTAAAATAGCGTTTAATGGTGGCCATTACAGAAGTTAACCGCCATTTTTAGTTGCCATCTTGAAAACGACCGATACGAATGTCCGACAGGATCAAAAGCAGCATATTTAAAATAGCAACACGTAAAACGTTGAAGTTAGAGAAGGTCATACATGACACAGTGGAAATCGCTACCTGGAAAACTTACATTTTGACACAAATGTAGCGGTTCTGACTGAAGCATTTTAAAAGTATGGACAATATTCGTTTTAACGGCAGATACGAAGTTCAATGAAAGTCAAATGCAAAATATGAAATGGAAATATGAGATGGCCCTATATCCATATATTTTTGTAATTATGTGCTCTACATTTGTGCCAAATTTCTTGCTTGTATCACAAAACTCACAATTCATTCACATATCGGCTAGGCTAGGTAGGAGAGAGGATAGCGCAAGATAAGCAGATGTGGAAGCAGCATGCTGAGGCCTTCGCCTAAACACGGGACGCTATGGCTGCACAATGATAATGATAAGCTGAGCATTGCGAAAATACAAAGTTGATTGTTGAACTCACTATTATGTAAAGCCCTCTTTGTACTCATGTTCTCTGTGGTTCATGTTTTGGGCAGCAATCTTCTTAATTCTTAAATGTATTCATATGCGATATACACGAGTGTATGTATGTTATAGTTTACATTCCGTGCAAATCAAATCCCTGCATGAATGGAGGAAGTTGTAGCAATAACGGAACCGGGCTTCGATGCACATGCAGGTTGAATTTCGGAGGAAAGACGTGCCAATGTAGGTATTATTTTTAGACTATATAACATATCTTCGCATTTATCAGGATCATAATAGTTATAAGATAAGTAATGCTGAATAATTCAGGTATAATAACAAAAACCGACAGCAATCAAATATAATAAAACCCGATCCAAATATCTGAACCTGTCTTCAGCAAGAGTGAATTTAGGTGTCATAATGTTGGAATTGCCATGACACATACAAATGACCACGGTGAGTGAAATTGAAATCGATAGGTGTATAATTAGTATTATATCAAATATTACACAATGTATTACTGCTCTTTATAAGATGCGTATGTGTTTGCGTGTTTGTTTGTACTGATCAACGATATATCGATGGATACTATGTACACCCACACCAGGAAGCCGTTTCAGGTGTTCCACTGTGCAATAACATACTGTAATATATCTTTTATTCCTGTTTCCAGCCATTTTATATCGATGTGAAATGAATATTGACATAAGCCAATGGCAGTATGTTATATATATAATTATATATATTCAATGGTTTCGTGATAACGTATTCTTTTTGTGAATTCGATTACATCAGTCAGTACGATGCTGTTGCCTATATTTTAGTTGTATGTCGCTGTACATATATATATATATATATATATATATATATATATATATATATATATATATATATATATATTCACACACTAGTCATACATATCATGTCTATCCAAACAAATGTATGTGGTTTTGCAATGAATAATACAGTTATATTGGTTGGATTGTTTGATTGATTGATTGATTGATTGATTAATTGATTGATTGATTGATTGATTGATTGATTGATTGATTGATTGATTGATTCCGGACGGACGGACGGACGGACGGACGGACGGACGGACGGACGGACGGACGGACGGACGGACGGACGGACGGACGGACGGACGGACGGACGGACGGACGGACGGACGGACGGACGGACGGACGGACGGACGGACGGAGGACGGACGGACGGACGGACGGACGGACGGACGGACGGACGGACGGACGGACGGACGACGGACGGACGGACGGACGGACGGACGGACGGACGGACGGACGGACGGACGACGGACGGACGGACGGACGGACGGACGGACGGACGGACGGACGGACGGACGGACGGACGGACGGACGGACGGACGGACGGACGGACGGACGGACGGACGGACGGACGGACGGACGGACGGACGGACGGACGGACGGACGGACGGACGGACGGACGGACGGACGGACGGACGGACGGACGGACGGACGGACGGACGGACGGACGGACGGACGAGACGGACGGATATAGTGATTGATTAATTGATTTACTGACTGACTGACTGATTTCTTGATTGATTAATTGATTAATTGAAAGCAAATCACCATATACAATTTATTGTAATTATCATAGCTTTTTGTTTCGTGTTCAGTGGTGCTAGGTTAGAAATAGTTGGGCATTTTAATGTTGCGTATTTGGCAATTATGGCAACAATACTTTTGTTAGATATCATTGCAAATAATTTTAGTTAGGTTTGATCACATTCCAAGGCACAAGAGTGTGCACGCGCACTTTAAGATTAAATTTTTAGTAATCATGAGCAAAAAAGTATATTACGGGGAGGGGGCAGGTGTACGTGCCAGCGTAAGTATTATGTTTTTGATAGCTGTTCTAGTATGACAAACTTTCAGCTGAAAGTTTGTCATACAAGAACAGGTATCAAATAAATAATACTTACACTGGCACGTACACCTGCCCCCCGTAATAATGAACGCGATTCACTGTTGAATAGTGTGTGTGCTGATAACCATGTCAAAGGCAATGCATATAGACTGAGCAGAACCGTGTTCCCATAAGCGCTAATAATTACTACTTTTTGTCCGTGCGACAACTTAATTATTAAGTTGTCGCACGGACAAAAGGTAGTAACAATTTGACTTGTCCCGTGGCAAATCTAGTTGTCGCCGGCAAGCGTTCATGCGGCATTCCGAATGGCAATTTCATATTGAAGCTGAAAGTGGGCCATAGAAGAACATATCTCAAATACGTAAAATTGCATGTCGTTCCATCGAAATTCCCGCGATAGGTGCATGTAAACCTTATCTATTCTGCGCGTAAACACCATTATTCTGACATGGACTAGATTCGTACGCATTCAACATTGCAACATACACAGCAATGTAAACACTCAGTTGGACAGTTACTGGATAATTCTGCCAGGGATTTCCAATTGAAATAGTAGTAAATAAATATAGGTAATAAATGACATATAATACTTTATTTAATTAGTGTTGATTATTTTTTGATACAGAGTCATATCATTCTGACTATGGTTTAACACAGTATATAGGTTATATAATTATATATATATATATATATATATATATATATATATATATATATATATATATATATATATATATATATATATGTAATTATATGCATATATAATATAATATGTAACCTTTAGCTGAAATCCGTATTGACTTGGGCTTAACAATTTGTGTTTAGTAATACAACTATCTAAGCAATAATTAAATAATCTTTCTACAATTGTCGACAATTATGGTAGCAATGAAATAGGTCTATAATCAGTGCTTATCCCCAGACTTAAAAAGTAGGAACAAATTTGCTATTTTCATTTGTTCAGGAAGTATTCCCATACTGAAGGATAGGTTACAAATATGAGTAATTGGTTTCGCAATAAAATCAATAACCTTTTTGATTAATGTCATACTTATGTCATCATAATCAGTTGATGTCTTACTTTCTCATAATCGTACAACTCCAATAATCTCTCTTCACTAACAGGCGTTAGAAACAATTTGTGATTATTCCTGTGCTTTAGATAGTCATAAATTGTAACATTTGCCGGTACAATTATATCTTTCGGTATTCCAAGCCAATGTTTGTAAAATAATTTTTGAACATATTTGCTATATATTTCTTATTAATAGCTGTTACACCATTATTAGGTGGTCAGGGTAGTAATTCCCTGCGTGAGGTGTTCCCATTACCTGTTTTAATATTTTCCATGTACCAGCAATATCGGTTCTTTTCTCCTCGAGAAGACTCATAAAATACAGTTTTTTAGCTGATCTTAGGATATTAGTTAATTATTTTTTTTATAGGTTTTATACATGGCTTCCGAATTAATTGATCGACGCGATAAAAATTTTTTGAATAATAATATATTTTTCATACATGCGTTTTTCAAGCCTTTAGTAAGCCAAGCATTTTTCATATTCAAGGCTTGTTTTACGGTGGCTGCGTTTTAGTGGACACTATTTGTTGTACATTTTGGTAAGGTGTTTACAAAACAGTCAAACTAAATTTGTATCTTCATTATTTAGAACAGTATTCCAGCAATGTTTGGTAAAGTTAATTTTCAACGCATTGAAGTTTGCCGAATTACTTATTATTTCCTATACTGCACTTACACACGGCAATTTAGGAGGTAATCGCTAATGTCATTTATTAAAAGACCACTGTCTATGTTGTTTGAACACAGAAGTTCAGAAGTAAAATATGTATTAAACTTGCTGAAGTATCAGAAAGGTACATACCAAGACTAAACATTAAACCAATAAGTTGTTTCGTATCACTATGACTGTCACATTTAGAATTATAATAAAGAGTGAGATCTTTATTCAACCATGTTTGACTAACGGCTATAATATCAAACTGTACTATAAGTAGTTTAAGACAATTTTCAATTTGGGTAAAGCTAGTACATAGACTTCTGGCATTGAAATATATCAAAGAGAGAAGACCATCGTTGTGTATGCTCATGTCATTGTTAAAGCACACACACACACACACACACAAACGCACGCACGCACGCACGCACGCACGCACGCACGCACGCACGCACGCACGCCCGCACGCACGGACGCACGCACGCACGCCACACACACACACACACACACAAATAAATGTACCTATGAGGTGTTGTCAAAGATGGTCCGTAGTTATAGAATCATTGATATTATTTTATTATTTGCTGATAAATCTGTCATAAAAAGCATCTGCTGTTGCGCGCCTGTATTGTCATAATGTTGTCCTATACGCAGTTCTGAAAAAAATCATAACATCTATACAGACAATTCGGCATATAGAATTCACCTGTTGCACCATACTTTTATATTCATCATAAATAACCCCAACTTTGCAGACTGAAGACAATCGTTGTTTTTCCCCGACGACAACGTAATGTCAGACATTATTTAAGTCCGTGTTTGTCTGTGAACAGGATAATTTCCGGCATCTCGTCATTCAACTAAAACCATTTTTCGCGAACCAAATTGTTTGATGCCATCGCTCAAATGGGCAAATGCTGGTATTTTTTTTTGAGTTGCAAGTCATGAATGAAACGTATTCTTTATTCAGCACATCTCTTTGATGATACCTGGAAACGTATCCGAGTGTAAGTTTAGTACCGGCCCAAGCAACGATCTCGGAGGGACGAAATATCGAAGTAAAACATCGGCTGAAACAATGGCGCCAATTATGACTTGTTGTTGTTTGTGTACACATAATATGCCACCCAAGCACACGAACATGCACTCGAACACGCACGAACATGCACACGAACACATCCACATACACTTATATGGATTCAAAGCAAATACCCTTTACTGTATGTACTATTTTCCTATGTTACAGCATCCAATGTGCAATTCTAATCCGTGCAGCAATGGAGGTACTTGCACTGAGACTGGAGAAGAATATCAGTGCTCTTGCAGCCGTAATTACGAAGGAACAACTTGCAGTAGTGGGTATCATTATGTTTCAGCGTATGTATGTCGTAATTACCATATTAACTGTGTACTATTATGTATTATGTAAATGTTTTCCGGGTATATGTGCCCACGATTTACAAGTATATTCGGATCGATGTCAACAAACCCCTTTGATTGCGAAAATACACTCGTGTAACAGCGGATGCAAACGCCACACACGCACACGCACACACGCACACGCACACGCACACGCACACACGCACACGCACACGCACACGCACACGCCCACGCACACGCACACGCACACGCACACGCACACGCACACGCACACGCACACGCACACGCACACCACCCACCCCACCACACCACACCCCCCACCAAGAAACCCACGAAACAAAAACACGCACGAACACCTAAAAATATGGATTCATAACAAAAAAATTTTATTACTGTTTGCGTATGCTACAGCCTTCATTCCGTGCAGTTCTAATCCGTGCAGCCATGGGGGTACTTGCACTAAGACGGGAGAAGGATATCAGTGCTCTTGCAGCTCTAATTACGAAGGAAAAACCTGCAATAGTGGGTATTATTATGTTTTGAGTGTGTATAAGTTGTATTACCATATTACTGTGTAACGATAAACGGCAAAAAAGGCAGCTAAAGGGTTTACACAAGGTAACCATTTACATCTATAATCAAATTTTTCGCATTAGTAATTTCCTCAGAATGTGGTGTTAAAGTGGTTAAATCTAGCTAAATCACCAACACCATGAACGGGTCCATTTTGGTCCATGCAATCAATCAAAACCTAGCTTCTATCTGCACTTTGGAAAACATATTAGATCATAAAGTCGTCTGCTGGTTCAGCTGTCATAACAGAGATCCAAGCGGTTCGCTAAAAGTGCCTTACGTCGGTTTACAACGAAATTGCGACAGCAACAGTTCAGTGAAAGGCAGTATCAGTAAGCTGTCTTTTTGTTACCCTTTGAGTCAACCAGAACTGAAACAGTAGTCCAGTTGATTCGTTGGGACAGTCACAGATACAGTGCGAATGCCAGACGACCGGGTTGGATTGACCCAACCATGAAAACTACGTGCACCACCCACCGAAATGCTTCTCACCTATCTTACATACATATACATACACTACGCTATAAAATAACTTCCATTCCTCTAACGAAGAAAATCCACGAAACAAACGCGCAGATCTCAACGGCAACTTCGTCGGCCGCTCTGCGGTCCCGTAAAATCGCTGTATAAGTTAGGTTTACACAAAATGCCGTTAGACGGCACGTTTGTGCGCGTGAATAGTTTTACAAATTTTACTTACCGCATTCGCACGCGCGAAATAGTTTAATTACCTATAAATAATATAATAATAATTAATTATTATCATCACTATGATTTGCAGGAAATAAAACGTGTTATTAGAATATAATAATATTTATTTAGTGCCACATCCATAATTGGTTGTGACGCTTCACAGTATGCTGCTATTAAAAATACAATAAGAAGAAAACTACCCACAGATAATATTTTTAAATAAATAATGAAAATACACGTGTCTAAATAATTTTCCAAAATGACCTATCAGTATTAAAAAGAACCAATATAAATTCCATAACAGCAATAGTGCTAAATTAATGTAAAGGTAATATATAATTAAAATGATAAAATAATTACGACGTAACAATAATTTTCATTCGCACATACACACACATTGTGCATAAGAAAATATTATTGAAGCATTTTTTTCTACTTATGAATGGTATTTTCACTACCAGATATGTAATAACAAAGACATTTTATTAATTATCGGGACAATAAATAACTGAAATTTTAACAAAAATGAATATATGGGAAATATATAGTGGTAGAAAAAGATATGTTCGGTGCATTTAAAAATAATAATATTAATATGTTATTGTTTTAGTTTCAATTGTTAAAACATCGCAAATGTAATATAAGCTTGTATGCTCGCAGTACACGCGGGATGTTTATAGAAATATTCATAAAATAAACAATGTGACATCATCGAACAACGCGTAATTTCCATACCTCTTTTATGACTAACAGGCAATTTTAGATAATTATGCAGACACATGTATTTTTTTTAAATATTACCTGTGGGTAGCATTCTTCATATTGCAAATACTTTAATAACAGTATGTGGTGAAGCGCCACAAACAATTGTGGATTTGGCGCTATATAAAATACTCTATTAAAATTATATATTTTTATATTAAATTGTTACTTTTTATCAACTCTGTTAGGCCCATATCACAAAGACGTTGCCTTTACATTTTCTGCAGACCATAGTGATGCTGCTAATTATAATTATATTATTTATAATTAATTAAACTAATTCGCGGGTGCGAATGCAGTAAGGTTTATAAATATTCGCGCGCACAAACGCCCCATCTAGCGGTATTTTGGGTAAAGCTAACTTATAATTGCGAGTTTACGGTATTCGAAGTTGTCCAGTTGCCGTCCGTCAAGATTTGCGCGTTTCTTTTATGAATTGTCTTCGTTATAGGAATACAAGTGATTTTCTAATGTAGTGTATGTATATGTATGTAAGAAATGTGAGGAGAAGTTTGGCGGCTGTTGGCGGTCGTTTTTGTGGTTAGGTCAGAAAGTAAGAGATAATAATACGCATGCATGCACAGTTCTCGCTGACCAAGAAGACTTAACTACGTCATTTTGTTTTTAAAATGGCATAGTCTATAGACTTTCCATAGCTATGTGTTCTATATTTTTTTCTGGTAGACCACTGACGTTAAAATATGATTGTTGTAGGAAGTTGTTACTTTTTATTAACTCTCTTAACCCCATATGATCAAAACATTGACTTTTGTTTCCTTTTAACTAGATGTCGTGAAATGCTTTCTAAATGTGTCTACGATTAACAAGTATTTTAGGATCGGTGTACAGGAATACTTTTTAATACATTTGATAAACACCTGACTGCACATACCACCCACCCACCCACCCACTCGAACATGCACACGCACACGCACACGCACACGCACACGCACACGCACACGCACACGCACACGCACACGCACACGCACACGCACACGCACACGCACACGCACACGCACACGCACACGCACACGCACACGCACACGCACACGCACACGCACGAACACAAACATGAACATATACGCACACGAACACGAAAACCCACACACATACACATATATGGAATCAAAACAAATACCCTTTACTGTATATACTGTTTACCTATGTTACAGCCTTCAATCCGTGCAATCCTAATCCGTGCAGCCATGGAGGTACTTGCACTAAGACGGGACAAGGCTATCAGTGCTCTTGCAGCTCTAATTACGAAGGAGCAACTTGTAATAGTGGGTATTATTATGTTTTTAGTGTCTGTGTGTCGTAATTGCCATACTAACTGTGTAATGTTATGCAGATGTCGCTAACTGTTTTCCGTGTGTATGTGCCCACAATTAACAAGTATAACATTATTAGGATCGATGTCAACAAATCCATTTAATTGTGAAAATACACTTGTGACTCACCGGATGCACATACCACACACGCCCCCCCACACCACACACCCAAAACACACACACACACACACACACACACACACACACACACACACACACACACACACACACACACACACACACACACACACACACACACACACACACACACATGCACGAACATGAACACGAAGACACAAGAACACGTACACGAACACATACATACAAATATGGATTCATAACAAATACACATTACTCTATGTACTGTTTACCTATGCTACAGCCTTTATTCCGTGCAATCCTAATCCGTGCAGCCATGGGGGTACTTGCACTAAGATGGGACAAGGATATCAGTGCTCTTGCAGCTCTAATTACGAAGGAAAAACCTGCAATAGTGGGTATTATTATGTTTTGAGTGTGTATAAGTTGTATTACCATATTACTGTGTAACGATAAACGGCAAAAAAGGCAGCTAAAGGGTTTACACAAGGTAACCATTTACATCTATAATCAAATTTTTCGCATTAGTAATTTCCTCAGAATGTGGTGTTAAAGTGGTTAAATCTAGCTAAATCACCAACACCATGAACGGGTCCATTTTGGTCCATGCAATCAATCAAAACCTAGCTTCTATCTGCACTTTGGAAAACATATTAGATCATAAAGTCGTCTGCTGGTTCAGCTGTCATAACAAGATCCAAGCGGTTCGCTAAAAGTGCCTTACGTCGGTTTACAACGAAATTGCGACAGCAACAGTTCAGTGAAAGGCAGTATCAGTAAGCTGTCTTTTTGTTACCCTTTGATCAACCAGAACTGAAACAGTAGTCCAGTTGATTCGTTGGGACAGTCACAGATACAGTGCGAATGCCAGACGACCGGGTTGGATTGACCCAACCATGAAAACTACGTGCACCACCCACCGAAACTTTCCACCATCTTCATACATTACAAAATAGTATAAAAAAACCCACCCAACAAAAAAACAAAAAACCCAATTAACCCAAGTGGGGTCCTCCCCTAAAAGCTGAAAAAGGCACAAAAACCTTGCCACTTTGTGCCGGGGAATGTTTTTTTAAAATTTTATTCCGATTGAGGCGAAATAGTTTTAAACCATAAATAATAAATAAAAATTTTTTTATCATATATGTTTGGGAAAAAAACGTGTTTTAAAAATTTAAAATTTTTTTGTTCCTAAATTTTTGGTTCCGTTTCGTATTAAAAAACAAAAAAAAATTAAAATTTTTTAAAAAAAAAAATAAAAAAAGTGTTTAAAAAATTTTAAAATGTTGTATTGTATAAAATTCCTGAAAAGTGTAAATTAAAGTGGTAAAATTTTAATTTAAAAATAAAATAAATTTGGTTAAATTTTTTTTGTCCCAATTGTGAAAAAAATATTTTGGTTTTTTTCAGAAGGTTTTTATCCCAAATGTAATAAAAAGTTTTTTTTTCCTTAACGAAATTTTTAAAAAAAAATTTGGGTTAATGGGGAAAAAAAACCATTTAAAAAAATTTTAAATTTAGTTTTTTTTAAAGAAAAAAAAAGTAAATGTTTTGTCCCTAAGGGGGTTTTTAAAAAAATTTATAAAAAAACAATTCTACAACAACCTAAATTTAACCTCATGCTAACAGGAAAAAATTTTAGACACAAGTATTTTTTTTTAATTTACCCTTGGGGCATTTTAACAAATACTTTAATCTTTGGTAAACGAAAACTTTTGGATTTGGGGTATTAAAATACTTATTTTATAAAAAAAGACCAACCAGGCCCCCAAAACTTCCTTTTTATTTTTTCAACCCTATATCCTAATTAAAAATTATTTATTTAATTAAAAAAGGGGGGGGAAACATAAAAAAACCCCGCCAAAATCTGCGGAGGGAAACTAAAAAATTCGATTTTCGGGATTTGAATTTAGTTGCCTCCCAAATTTTCCCCTTTTTAAAAGCCCTTTGGTCGGCGAATTTTTTATTTAAAAATTAAGGGGGTTTCGGGGGGCCGGCGTTTTTTTTATAAAATAATATAATAATAGCAGCATCACAGTTTTGCGAAAAAGTTAA
Organism: Ridgeia piscesae; assembly: GCA_025642075.2. Lineage (NCBI taxonomy): Eukaryota > Metazoa > Annelida > Polychaeta > Sabellida > Siboglinidae > Ridgeia > Ridgeia piscesae. The sequence continues at coordinate 233,094 of JAODUO010000699.1, forward strand.
CACGTCTTTTTTTTTAAAAAGGGCTAAGATTTATAAGTTTCAATTTTTTTTAAATATTAAAATATATTTTTAAAGGTTTTTTTTATTAATTTTTCCCCAAATCAAAAATTGTTTTTTTTCCTTTTTTAAATAATGTTAAAGTTTCAAATGGTCTACAAAAAAGTATTTTAAAAAATACTTTTTAAAAATTTTAAAATGCTGACATAAAAAATGAAATAAAGCCCCGAAGCACAGAAGAAACAAAACCCCCCCCGCCCCGGACCGGCAACCCCCAAGCAAACGCCCCCCAGAAACAAGCAAAACAAAACAAAAAAAATTTTAAAGAAAACCCAAAACCCCCAACCTACCATATATAATCCAAATATTTATTTTTGTTTTTAAATTTCAGTTAATGTCCCTAATTAATAGGGCTTGATAAACGGGAAAATACCTTCATTTAATTTGAAAAAAATGTTATTTTTATTTTTTATGCTGTGTGTGTAAATTTCCAATAATTTAATGTTACGGGCGTAATTTTTTTTATTCCCCCTTTTAAATTATTAAAATTAAAAACCTTTAATTTAAAATACACTTTGCTTATGAATAAAAAGCCCCCCCCCCCCCCCCCCCCCCCCCCCCCCCCCCCCCCAAAAAAAAAACCCCAAAATTTTGGAAAAAAGAAAACGTGTAATCAAAAAAAATTTAAAAATAAAATTTTCTTGTAGTTTCCCTTCTAATTTATTTTTAATTAGCCCGGGGGTTACTGTGGGAAAGGCGTACCCAAAATTAGGAGGAAAAATAAATTTTATTATTTTTTATTTTTTTTTCCCTTTTTGTAAGATAAAAAAAATAAATTTTTAATTTTAAATTTAATAAAAAATTTTTTTTTTGGGGTGGGTGTTTAAAATTTAAAATATTCACCCACAAAGGGTTTCCATTTTGGTTTTTTAAACCTAATTTACGATTTGGGAAAAAAAAGAAAACGGCGGTTGCCTTGAGATCCGCCCGGGTTTTTATAGTGGGTATTATTATGTTTTTAGTGTCTGTGTGTCGTAATTGCCATACTAACTGTGTAATGTTATGCAGATGTCGCTAACTGTTTTCCGTGTGTATGTGCCACAATTAACAAGTATAACATTATTAGGATCGATGTCAACAAATCCATTTAATTGTGAAAATACACTTGTGACTCACCGGATGACCCAAAGTAATATTAAAATTTTTAAAAAATATTATTTTAAATTTATTATAAAAAATTAATTATAATTAAAATTTTAATTATTAAAAAAATTAATTTTTAAAAAAATATAAATATTTTTTAAAAAAAAAAAAAAAACAAAAAAAAACGTACACGAACACATACATACAAATATGGATTCATAACAAATACACATTACTCTATGTACTGTTTACCTATGCTACAGCCTTTATTCCGTGCAATCCTAATCCGTGCAGCCATGGGGGTACTTGCACTAAGATGGGACAAGGATATCAGTGCTCTTGCAGCTCTAATTACGAAGGAAAAACCTGCAATAGTGGGTATTATTATGTTTTGAGTGTGTATAAGTTGTATTACCATATTACTGTGTAACGATAAACGGCAAAAAAGGCAGCTAAAGGGTTTACACAAGGTAACCATTTACATCTATAATCAAATTTTTCGCATTAGTAATTTCCTCAGAATGTGGTGTTAAAGTGGTTAAATCTAGCTAAATCACCAACACCATGAACGGGTCCATTTTGGTCCATGCAATCAATCAAAACCTAGCTTCTATCTGCACTTTGGAAAACATATTAGATCATAAAGTCGTCTGCTGGTTCAGCTGTCATAAAAAAGATCCAAGCGGTTCGCTAAAATGCAGTCGGTTTACAACGAAATTGCGACAGCAACAGTTCAGTGAAAGGCAGTATCAGTAAGCTGTCTTTTTGTTACCCTTTGAGTCAACCAGAACTGAAACAGTAGTCCAGTTGATTCGTTGGGACAGTCACAGATACAGTGCGAATGCCAGACGACCGGGTTGGATTGACCCAACCATGAAAACTACGTGCACCACCCACCGAAATGCTTCTCACCTATCTTACATACATATACATACACTACGCTATAAAATAACTTCCATTCCTCTAACGAAGAAAATCCACGAAACAAACGCGCAGATCTCAACGGCAACTTCGTCGGCCGCTCTGCGGTCCCGTAAAATCGCTGTATAAGTTAGGTTTACACAAAATGCCGTTAGACGGCACGTTTGTGCGCGTGAATAGTTTTACAAATTTTACTTACCGCATTCGCACGCGCGAAATAGTTTAATTACCTATAAATAATATAATAATAATTAATTATTATCATCACTATGATTTGCAGGAAATAAAACGTGTTATTAGAATATAATAATATTTATTTAGTGCCACATCCATAATTGGTTGTGACGCTTCACAGTATGCTGCTATTAAAAATACAATAAGAAGAAAACTACCCACAGATAATATTTTTAAATAAATAATGAAAATACACGTGTCTAAATAATTTTCCAAAATGACCTATCAGTATTAAAAAGAACCAATATAAATTCCATAACAGCAATAGTGCTAAATTAATGTAAAGGTAATATATAATTAAAATGATAAAATAATTACGACGTAACAATAATTTTCATTCGCACATACACACACATTGTGCATAAGAAAATATTATTGAAGCATTTTTTTCTACTTATGAATGGTATTTTCACTACCAGATATGTAATAACAAAGACATTTTATTAATTATCGGGACAATAAATAACTGAAATTTTAACAAAAATGAATATATGGGAAATATATAGTGGTAGAAAAAGATATGTTCGGTGCATTTAAAAATAATAATATTAATATGTTATTGTTTTAGTTTCTGTTAAATCGCAATGAATATAACTTTAGTCGAGTCACGGATGTTTGAAAATTTTCAAACTTACCCCCCCCAAAAAAAAAAAAAAAT
>JAODUO010000700.1:0-10000 GCA_025642075.2 Ridgeia piscesae
AATACTGTAACCTTGAAACATACGTAACCTCCTCAAGTTGTAACATTTCAATCATCTTCACACTGTCCGATATGTAACATAAAGTAAAACCTACAAACTGTAACATATCTAGCATAAGCAATCAATGACATATGTAATCACTGCGATACAAAACTCGGAAGTGTGGAATTGTTCTTGTATTGTAATGACACGACATGTTTATATGATATTATTTCATTATTCATACGAGTATTGACTGCATTACTTTCAGCCCATTTATAATAATAATAATAATAATAATAATAATAATAATAATAATAATAATAATAACTTCTTATGCGCCAATATCCTCGAAGATCAAGCTCAGTGGCGCGACAAAACCAAAGGGGTTAAGCAATTGCGTAAACGTAGAACAGTGCGTGAGTCGTTGATGGATGGACGAAGGTTCTAGGAAGCTAAGGAGGAAAAAACAAAAAATATTTTTTTAGACTCGGCGGAAAAACTATTTCCCTTTCCCGACTTGCACTAAGGAAGCAATTCCACTAGTTGGTGCGCAACCAAAAAGCTCGGTCCCAGCTTTCGTTTTAAACCCGAGGAATGTAAAGTGGGTTACTACTTTTGAGCGTAGCTCTCTGGAATTCCTTGCTGGAGTTACTTGATTTAAAATATTTGGTTTTTAGGGAGTGCTTGATAGGATTTGTCAAACTTAAAATAATGCGATAATGCACAGGGGGCCAGGCAATGATTTTAGAAGCGGCACCGAGCTAGAAAAACGAGTAGAACGGGTAACTACCCTTGAAGCAGTTCTGGACACGTTGAAGTCTTTCAATATCCTTGTTCCAGTATTGTAAAGGAGGGGAAAGGGGAGTCAAGTCTGCTTCTTACTAGAGCTGTCGCGATGGTTTTTGCAACAGAAAGTGATAAAACTGCGAATACGACGAAGATCACGGATATGGTAGAAACAGCAACGGCATGTTTTTTATATGTGCTGTTTGAAATTGAACTTTCTCAAAGTTAACTCCAGATTTGAAACGGAGGGGCTGGTGTTACACTCTGATTTAGGATATGTGTCGGGAAAAAGCCGTCGGGGTTTTCACGCTGCGTTACGGGACCAATGATGATAAATTCGGTCTTGTTTGCATTTAAATTTAGTTTACATTTTTCACCAAAGGGGGACATCTTGGAGACAATCCCTGAGCTGGTTTAAAGAGCGCAAGCATCTGGTGTAGTCAACGAAATGTAGATTTGGGTGTCATCGGCATAAAAGGGGATGATCAAGTTTGACCTTGGATAACAGAGCTTAAAGGTGTTGTGTATAAAGTGAAAAGCAAAGGCCCCAAAACAGAACCCTGTGGGACACCACATGACGTGGGCAACATGTCTGAAAAGCAGTTACCTATTTTAATGGCTTGCTGTCTGTCAGTAAGATATGAAGTAAACCAGCTCAGGGCTGTGCCAGATATGCCGTACCATGTTGATAGACGTGTAATGAGAATATTGTGGTCGATGGTGTCGAAAGCGGCGGATAGGTCAAGCAGGGTCAGGGCGGTAACTTTTCCATTGTCGATGTTGAGGTTAATGTCATTGTGTACTTTTAAAAGAACAGTTTCTGTAGAATGAAATTGTTTATATGCAGACTGCGACACATTGGATAGACCATTTTTGTAGATGTGAGATCTGAGACGATTAGCTACAACCTTTTCAAGTATTTTTGACTTCTTCTCTATACTCTGCGATTCTCTGTCGTACGCTCTCGGATCATAGACTGCTAAACAATTATTGCAGACCCAATACAACATGTAGACATTTGTGTTTTACGCATCGAACCTTCCCCAGAAATATCAATAGCAAATATAACACGCGATACTCCAACTTTGGACGCACGTTGTAGCTGCGAAATCGAGCTCCTTAAATTCCCAAATGGCAATTATAGGTAATTCATTTGTTACTTAATTTGGCATGACACAATTTGTTATTAACAGCGAATGATAGAGATAACTATCTAACACCGTTCAACAACATTTGTAGTGTCGCGGAATGGATTTGTTATCTTAAAGCATCATATAAAATGTCATAACAAGAGTTTATCATCACAACTTGCTTACATGCATGAGGCTATCCACAGTGTGCACAATACAGGGCGTTGTTTTTAAACGCGGCCAGTCGCTCCCTCCATCCTTCCCTACTTCCCTTTCTCCCTCCTTCCCTCCCAACCTCTCTCACTCTCTCTCTCTCTCTCTCTCCATTTCTCCCTCTTTCCCTCTCTCCCTCTCTCCCTCTCTCCCTCTCTCCCTCTCTCCCTCTCTCCCTCTCTCTCCTCTCTCCCTCTCCATTTCTCTCTCTCTCCCTCTCTCCCTCTCTCCCTCTCTCCCTCTCTCCTCTCTCCCTCTCTCTCTCTCCCTCTCTCCCTCTCTCCCTCTCTCCCTCTCTCCTCTCTCTCTCTCCCTCTCTCCCTCTCTCCCTCTCTCCTCTCCTCCCTCTCTCATTCTCTCTCTCTCTCCCTCTCTCCATTTCTACTTCTCTCCCTCTTCTCTCCCTCTCCTCCCCCTCCCCTCTCTCCTCTCTCCCTCTCCCTCTCTCCCTCGCTCCCTCTCTCCCTCGCTCCCTCTCTCCCTCTCTCCCTCTCTCCCTCTCTCCTCTCTCCCTCTCTCCCTCTCTCCCTCTCTCCCTCTCTCCCTCTCTCCCTCGCTCCCTCTCTCCCTCTCTCTCTCTCCTTCGCTATCTCCCCCCTCTCTCTCTCGGTGTCTTTCTTTCTGTCTCATTTTGCGTTTTCTATTGACACAAACCAATAAATCGCGCATAAAATAGAACCGTGGTTAACAAGCGCATGTGCACGGAAACACGAACGTAAGGCTTCATTTGAACAGCCTATGCACACTGTTTGATCGATCGACCTACTATGACAATATTTATGAAGCTTTACAGTTGTTTCATTCACACAAACAGGTCTTCTGTTTTGCTTTGACTCGGTCTGGGTAACCTTATTATTGGCGTGTCGTATAATTTCGACCCGTATGACATCGCCAAGATTGATGTGATAGTCAACTTTTTACTGGGGATAAAATGCTCAGTTGAAATTCTGCGCCAATTCTAATAATTAATTGTTTATTATGTCACAACTGACGTCTGCGTTTAGCTGAATCAACAACACGGTACGCCTTCTCTAATGAGTTTTGTATTGGATATCGCGCATCGCCAGTATCATTTGTGTATAACGGAACTGTGCATGGTGCCAGAAGTTCTCCCCTGGTACATCACACAACTCGTGTTCGCCAGCAAATGTCGCCGTCAACCACTACGTGTTATCGGCATTCTTCTCGGTCGATCCTGTCTTGTTTTTCGCGATGCCCGAGGACGAACACGGAGCATTTGCCGAGGAACAGTATCGGGGAAATATCTGGACATGACGTCAGGAAGACAGACGGTAGAGGGACTGCGACAGATGCTACCGTGGCCCGCGGGTGTTGTTAGGCATAACCTAGACGGACAAATGTTGTGCGAGGGACCGGACGGAAAACAGCTTCTGGCCACGGCGACTCCGTGTGGGCAGAAGACCGTCTCCAAGAGACGACTACAGTTGCAAGTGCAAGTGGTCGACAGAGCTGACGTCAACATACATCCAGTATGTAGATAATAGTGACTGTAATGATGATGTAGACTATGGCGACGGCGACGGCGACGGCGACGGCGACGGCGACGGCGACGGCGACGGCGACGGCGACGGCGACGGCGACGGCGACGGCGACGGCGACGGCGACGGCGACGGCGACGGCGACGGCGACGGCGACGGCGACGGCGACGACGACGACGACGACGACGATTACGATGCCTACGACTATGACGATTATTGTAGTGGTTGTGCTGACGGTAAAGACAGTGATGATGATGTGATGATGATGATGACGGCGACAACAGCAACATATACTTGTCAAAGTAGAGCTATACAAGGCGATCTCAACGACTTCTTAGAAACAACAGGTCTGGCAACATGATCGATGATTGATCGTCATCATCGGCATCACCATCTTTGTGCAGCAGAAGTGTCCTGTGTTGGGCGAAGGCCTCAGCTTGCTGCTTCCACATCTCCTGTCTTGCGCTGTCCTCTGCCAGATGGTGCCCTTCCAGTAGTCGTCTAGTTCATCTCTCCAGCGTTTCGCTGATGATTGATCAGCGTCTCGCAAATACCTGCCTAAATAACAACACTAACAATTGACTTGCCGTTTAAACACATCCACAACCTCGCAACCAATCAATTCAATTGGTAAACTGTCACTGCATGAGGATGAAACCTATTCATGATCTAACACCTGCTGCAGGTTTTCGACACTACCGGATACAACACAACGCCTGATGACTTTGTACTATACTGTCCCGAACATAAAACGAAAGTAAATGTAATTTAGACATCTATTGTCATCTTTGAGGCGAAATATAGTTTCTATATTTTATGTGAGGAAAGAAACACTGAAATATATCAAACATCGTTATAAAACATAACGAACACGTTGTGTCTCGGTAAAAATAATTCTATATCCTGTAGTCTTTGCATTCTTACGTACGTAACGGGAGCAACATTTGAACTATTTAAGATATATACAATTGTCTTAACCGGTTTTGACAGAATTAGTTGATAAATTTACATTTGTATAGCTTTGTGTTTCTATTGTTTCTGTTTTTATAGTTGGCCTGTACATAATGGGGGCAGGAAAGTGTATAAAAATGTACGAATTGTAAAAACATATTTTCAATGTTATAATAATAATAATAATAATAATCATAATAGCTTTATTGTTACATGATGTCATGTACATACAATAATCAGCAACAGTAAAGTAATAATTACATGTAATAGTACATTATATAATGTAACAATTGGAATTAAGCAATAGTGCTTATTTTCCTTATTCATGTATTTTAACATGTTGAGTGAGACATTAATGGTTCATATACGTGTGTGCTACAATTACGAAAACCCTAAATAAAAATGGCCGTTTCAGTATCTCTTACGGTTATTAATACTAGTTTGTGAATGTTTTGTACATATATATATATATATATATATATATATATATATATATATATATATATATATATATATATATATATATATATATATATATATTATTCACGGGTCCTTGCACAACGCAGCTGTGATCTACGGACCGGGATCCATTACACTAAGTGCATGGGTCCATTAACAATTTCACACCGGAAAATGCGTGTATTTCAACACTGTTCCATGAAAGCGATTGTTTTTAAAACCTGGAGTCCCTGTAGTTCTGGCGGTCGTACTATACGTAGGCGCGATATATGTAGGCAGACTTCAGTTAAAGTGCTTAGACTGACAAAGGAACAATGAAGAGTAAGATTATCAAATAAAAAGGGGATCGTGAAACAAAGATAGGTGACATAATCTGACGCACACTGAGTCAAATCGAATCACAATATGCCAAGTGCCTAACGACAGAACCGGAAGGACAAGCGCGAGATATTACGTTGTTGGTGAGCAAGGTTGAACTCTAGTGTGCTCTGTACAATACTTCTAAAAGAGTAACCATGTCAAACGAGACATCAAAGAAACAAAAGCAGACACGTGGAGAGAAGCAGCAACAGACGTCATTGATTCCGCTCTGTAGGGCCGACACGTCCTACAATATCTGCTAGAAGGGCCGCGAACAAAGCTTGTTAGTTTTGGTGATCGTTCCTTCAATTTGATTGGACCTAAATTATGGAATTCGCTGCCGATTCATATAAAGTGTAGTGGAACCTTATCAATGGTTAAACAGACTCTAAAGACGTACGTGTTTGAGGCAGAATACTGCTGACATTTTTATTTCTTTGAGCCTTTACTGTTCAACTCATGCTTTATTTATCTACCCAGTATATTATTTAAATACAGTTTTATTAACTTATTTTAATGAAGTGATTTACATGATTTGACTGGTGTTTTTATTATTATTATTATTATTATTATAGATGTCTATCAAATATTTCTTTTACATTTATTGTGGTTATATATATGTTAAGTTGAATGTTTAGGTTATTAGTCTTGTAAAGCACGTTTTCTTGGAAATTGGGCTTTATAAAATAAAACAAATTATTACTCGAAGCGGCTGATCGTGGCAGTTTGAAATAGAACCTGTGGCGGTCGTCTCAAATCCAAAACTTGTAGAATGAATATAAGACAAAACACTTTATACATTGACAAATCGACCACACCCAGAAGGTCTAGCGGTCCAAAAAAAGGTGATATTTTCATTAATAAACAAACGAACTTATCAAAAGAAGGCGAAGTCGACCGTTTGACCAAAGTATTCAGACAAGCTCTTCCGGGTATTGGATGAGGGCCAAATACAATACGAGCCACTTGATGTGTACTTTCTCTCCAGCATTTATTACTCAGAATTATGTCGAAAAGTAAACAAAAATCGCACTCATCTTTTTAATTGTGGGCAGCTACATTTCATGTGTAGGCCTACCTGATTGTATTTGAACTCATTTCTCATGCATGTGCGCATGTTTTAGTTTTGAAGACATGTTGCCAGTTGGTTGCGGTCTTTGCCCTTTGCCCGGAGTGTGCTTTTGGCCTATATTACCTAAACCAATAGGGTCGGCAGGACAGTGTCTATGGTCGGTCAGTCGTGACGTCTATGACACCTACGGCCATCGGGAACCACCTGGTCGCTCCGGACAACTTCCATCACTCTCCGGACGCGCGCTGCTAAATTGGACACTAGGGATAGGGTATATAAATCGGTTGTCGTTTGAAGCGGAAACGGTTTTAAATGGTGCTTCAAATAACTCGCCTCGCGGGTACGTGGTTCAGAACAAGGCAGGCGGACATGACACTTACGTACATAACAAAGGGGCGTGTGATCGAGGCGATGAGATGGAGCACATAAAATAGTAGTCAGGGAGCTTAGTCACAATGCGTATTCATAACGTTCCACAAGCACCATTTTTGGACCAGCGTTAAATAAGAGCTAAGTTACGATTCCACAGCGGTTGTAAAATTGTACAAATCCAAGATGGCCGCCGTCCTGATTCTAGGTCGTGGTCACGTGATGAGGTCACATTCAACATTATTTAGATGGCCAACAACAATGTACTTATGTTTCTCTCTCTCTCACACACACACTCTCTGCCTGCCCGCCCGCCCGTCCGCCCGCCCGCCCCGCCCGCCCGCCCGCCCGCCCGCCCCGCCCGCCCGCCCGCCCGCCAGCCCGCCCGCCCGCCCGCCCGCCCGCCCGCCCGTCGACGCGATTGTTTATGCAATGTAGTTGTTGGCATTCATACCGATTATATTGCACACTTTGACAATGCCCGCGGCCGTCACATTGGATTTGTGTGCAACACTCAGTCATATGCACGTGGCACCCAAGATGGCGCTGATAGATATGACTGATTGATGTATAGCTGCATTATCGGAATTTACTTTTATTTTGTTTTCATCAAGGTTGGTCTATTTAGAAGGCCATATGTTTGTCTTGTTGCTAACGGTCGTGGCCCAGGTACAATAAGATTACCAATCTACGACAATGATTTCTCAATGTTTTGTCAGCAGGGTTCGACCTCGATTCTTTTGCTACGAAACATTTTCACCGCACTTCTCTTTACGATGTGTTTGGCGTTAAGCTAACATCACTCTCAGCGCTGCTGGGGTCATTTCGAAAGACCGAACTTACCAGTAAATGATATTTTAGTAAAAACAGTGTGACCAGCCAAGAAAATTTATTTCAAATTGTGTTTTCAGATGTTTTCAGCCTAATAATTACATATAGGGCTTATTTATTCTATCTTTGTAGCATTTGATATTATCTACCAGGATATATATATATATATATATTATATATATATATATATATATATATAATATATATATATATATATATATATATATATATATATATATATATATATATAGTGTGTGTGTGTGTGTGTGTGTGTGCGTGCGTGCGTGCGTGCGTGCGTGCGTATGTGTGTGTGCGTATCCGTGTGTGTATGTGTGTGTGTAATGTGTGTATACAAAAAGATGATTATTCCATCTGAAATCGTGACACAACAGTAAACATGTTTTCGTGTTGATGTAGTCGATTCTGCTTGTTCTTTCGTGACAACCACGTGACCGATGAGGTCACTGGTCCAAAGGCTATATACAAGTTATTAGAAATCAATATGTTCTTAACAATACAGACAAATACACGCTCTTTATATCACGTAGACTGCGATTATGCACGCGATCCATATTTCGACCTCACAGAACCTAGTTCACTGTTCTAGATATAGAACTAGTTTCAACAGCTGGCTAGAAGTTGTCTACTTCCGGTAAACAGTTACACTTTATATCGCCCACTCTCGTCTGTCAGCAGTCGCCGCCGGAACTCTTCTGGTCTCGTCCATTTGAGTCAGCGACTTTGTTCAATTATACATCAGTTTGTACGAAGACATATATAACTATGTAAGTGTTTATCCTCATTATTTGTTTAAAAAATATTCTACAAGAAAGCGACAGCTGGAGGGATGTCATTCGTCGTAGAGACTTTGAAATGGAATGACAGCATGTCCGCGGCCGTAAGAGGAAGGAGGATGTAAACAGAGACCGACTTCCTGACATTTCCACGCAACCACTGGGAAGACCTTTGCATGCAACTGACCGTAGACCGTAACTGCGATCCGTCGGCCATTACATAAATCTACATAGTCCCTGGGTGTGATATGTGATTTTGTTCGAGATCTGGGATTACGGGTACTGTTAGTAAAGTTAACATGTGGAGCAGTACAGCGTTTGATCTTTCACGAGGTGGCAATAACTAGACGCTACAGCTCACAGTGGCTATTGTGAAGGACGTATCAAGATGTCAAAATCACTCATCAGACTGGGTCAAAATTAAGGTGTATAAAGTTTGATGGAATTTCCAGGATAATGAGGTATAGGCCTACGAGGTATAGGCCTACGAGGTATAGGCCTACTAGGTATAGACCTACAAGGTATAGGCCTACGATGTATAGGCCTACGAGGTATAGGCCTACGAGGTATAGGCCTACGAGGTATAGGCCTACGAGGTACAGGCCTACGAGGCATATGCCTACCGTTCTCACAATTTCCCCAGGTCGTGATGACTGGTTCTTGTGCTGCAGCAGTAGTTCAAAGAACATCTGCAGGACAAATGTCGACACAGTGCAAGAAATACGTTAGTGTCCGCGTATAAAGATAATATGATGCCGTCTATCCGAAAGTAATGAAAATGACTATATCTGCAAACATGACATTTACAGCCACGAGAGGGCACGAAGTGTCGGGTCGGACTAATAATCACTTTTCCTTCAATCCTTTGACACACGATAATATAAGACAAGACAAGACAAGGTTGCCACCAGAGAATAGACTCCATCTGGTGAGTGTACAGTGGACAGTTTTGCTTATTCAGGACAACGAACCCATGGCTTTGAGAGTCCAGCTATCTTTATTTATATGTTCACACGCCAATTTTGGTGGATTTGCCGAGCTTATTTTGGTCGTATTCACGACACTGGCATTTACAAGCCGAGTAGATGACTTGTCCTAAACATGTAAGGTCCTCAGATATAATATTAACAAAGTGAGTGAGTGAGTGAGTGAGTGAGGAAAGTGAATGTAGTGAGTGTTATTAGTGAGTGATGAGTGGTGGTGAGTGAGTGAGTGAGTGAGTGAGTGAGTGAGTGAGTGAGTGAGTGAGTGAGTGAGTGAGTGAGTGAGTGAGTGAGTGAGTGAGTGAGTGAGTGAGTGAGTGAGTGAGTGAGTGAGTGAGTGAGTGAGTGAGTGAGTGAGTGAGTGAGTGAGTGAGTGAGTGAGTTTATTTGGTAAAACATTATAATACATGCAAATAAAAAACTGTATTACGATGCATAAGCAAATAACGAAATAAGCATATATATATATATATATATATATATATATATATATATATATATATATAATACATATATATATATATATATATATATATATATATATATATATATATATATGTATATATATATA
>JAODUO010000700.1:15000-25000 GCA_025642075.2 Ridgeia piscesae
TTGGTATTTGTATTGTAGCTCGGCGTTTGCGCAAAATTCCCTGCACCGCGTGTTGAGAGGAAAAGGGAAAGCGGAAAGCGCGCGGTTACGTGTGAAAATTTCGCGTTCGGGAGACTTTTTCTCGCAGCAGGGGAACGACTTTCTCTGAAGCGAAGAGATCGCGCGGGCATTGAGCGGCGAAGAATGTTGTCAAGTAAGTTACTCGCAGGACCAGCTGAGTGATATTGTGAGGATTTCTTCTCGGACGGACCCAACGTTCGCGAGGCGCACAGCACCGCGACTCGACGCCGGGTAATGGTGCGGGCGTTTCGGCATTAATTTATCATGAACTCGGCTGCCGGCCTTCGCTCGCCGCCGCCGCCGCCGCTGTCGTCGATCCAGCCGCAGTAGCAGAAGCGGCTCCGTGGAAGTGGCTGTTTCGCTGACGGCGCCGCAGCAGCAGCAGTAGCAGCAGCAACAGAAGCAGCGTGAGTGAGCGAGCGAGCGAGCGAGCGAGCGTGTGAGACCGTCGCGTTGCTTCTGAAGGAGCCGACACAGGCGTAGGTTGGACGCCGCCGGCGACGTCTCCGTCGCTTCGTCGCTCGCACAACGAGAGCGGGAGACGAAGATGCGCGCGCGCGGCCAATACGCCGCGACGACGTTCCTCTTCACCGTCTGTCTCTCGCTCCTGCTCTCGCTCGGCGGCAGCACGCAGGAGCTGCTCTTGGAGCCAGCGGGCAGCGGCGAGGGCGACTGGCACCCGGGAGGCGAAGCAGACAGGGACATCCCGTCTGACGTGTTCGACTCACCGGAGCAGCAACCCGCCGTCGTCTCCGCCATCGACGACGAGGTGGACATCGTCGACAACTTCCTGCGCATCGTTGAGCGCTACGAGCGCAACAAGGACAACTGTACGCCGGGAACGACATTCAGCCTCGGCCCGGGCGTCGTCGCCCAGTACGGCGTCCGTCGCTTCAAGGCACAGGCGATGGTCGCCGTCAATCGGGCCAACTTTCTGACGCGCATCTGGAAGGGCGCCCGTCCCCAGCTCCTCGACTCCGAGTACTTCTTCTACACGTCCGTGCGGGAGATGGTCGAGGGCGACCCAGTGCTGTTCGCCGCCGGCAACTGCTACGACTACAAACAGTACAAGGACTATGTGCTGTTCTGTCCGTACGCGTACCGGATGCACGACAATCCGAACAAGATCATGGTGAAGGATCTGTCCTTGGAGTATAAATACCTCGGCAACGACTCCGAGTTCTTCTACCAGGCTCGGGTGAAGGCGCACCGCAAACTCGCCGGCCCGTTCAACGACACCGACGGTGAGTACCCAAACTGTTTATACGTTTTTGTATCGAAGATACACGTGTCTTTTTTTTGACAGGCAACGCTGCGGGCATTGGCCATTGAATCATGCAGAAAGTCACGGCTTGTTTAGACTAGTTTCCAGCCGTCAATAGCTCACGTAACGTCGCGTCGTTCCTGTTACGCCGCTGCATATGTAGACAGTTATGCGATATGTTGATTTAATCCAGAAAATCTGCTGCATTTCTAAGAACAAAATCAGGTTTCTCCGTATTGTTATTACATCAAACATGCGTCATCGTTTGTTTCAATTGTACTATATCACTAACCGGTTTCTAAATCGTAAACAATAGGTTTTTCGAGACAGTTTCGCTTTCCTTACCTTGAAGCCGCACATTTCACCGGTGAAGTGTTGCGTGCGTGAGCGCTAAAGGGGTAGGTGTGTGGGCAATTAAACCAATTTGTCGACTTCTCGGGTCGCCGACATTTCCCGTGTTTCGGATGTAACGCGATGCGGCGGTTTAGCGTCGAAACGTTCCGTAACGTCACCGCGCATCGCGTCCGCCGCAAAACGCCGTAATTATCCGCTCAAATGAGCGTCAATGGATTCGGCGTGCGTGACTATTTAACGGGATTCACAAAGATTGCTGCCGGCAGCACCGGCGAGATTTCTATTAGCCACCCGACACCTGAATTGACAATCCAGATGAGTATTTGTTGGCATATATAGTGGTGTGCCACAAGCGGTGCCCCCACCTGTGGCACGCGCGCGGTGGAGCGTGCGGGTCTTGGATTGCGAGCTTTGAAGTCGCCGGCGCCTACTCGATCGATTGCGTTCTCCGAGTACGCCGGTGTGTCACTGCGCCAACGGCCCTATTCCGCGCCTGGTAATCGTCGTCTGTAATGTATATTTCCAATTGTTAGCACTCAGCCAGATGATGTCTGGTCCGGGGCCAGGTCCGCGCAGGTGTCTTCCCGCACTCCCGCCATTAGCGGATCGTCGTCGACGGTCACGCGTGTCGTTCGGCGATTGATGCGTCCTAGCAGACGACGTCGGTTCGCAAACTAATGCTTCGAAGTCACGTCGAACCCGAGTGTGTAGTCTGTGTCTGTTTGGGTGGGTCCAGAGAAGGTTGAGTAATGTTATAGGTGTTATAAAAACACACGCATGTCTGCAGTGGCGATTGCAAGGCTTATTGCAAGCGACCCGTGCAGTGATATCACCGAACTGTGCATTTGAAGTAGTCATTTCGTTCATGTTTACGTTTGTTAATCGAAATGGTTGTAAGCGCAAAATAATCCATGACCATACGTGTGTAGAAAGAAAATATGTTAAGGTATCTATAATTATAGTATAATTGTAAAGGTAATGATAAACATTTGCGTTTCATAAAAACTAATAATCCGAACAAAACTGGCCGCAACTGTCACAATGTGCCATTGTCGCGATGACGGTACCGCCAGCAACCTCCCAGATTGCATCCGGGACGTCTACGGGATCTACATCGAAAATGTTGGGTTTGTCCGTGGATTGTCAACCCATATTTCCATTGCTATACTTTGCTAGTCATACCAGCGACATCATAAAACAGGAAATCTAACCAGTTTTTTATGAAACGGACATAAGTCTGTTTACGTTAAATCACTATCGCGATATTAAAACAATTCCACCGTAATACAAATACAATAGCTAGACATGGTAGTCAATGCACAATAATTGTTTTCGCGGTTTTTGCGTTAAACCCACTATCATGATATCCGAAAACATAACACCGTAATACACAGACGACCGCTATCTCGACTTTTATTTCATCGATCTCGACTTTTATTTCATCTACTCCCCTTTCCATGTCCATCGCATTCTGTTTCGCTGTAGAACATCTTTTGTCTTTGAAATTAACACGCAAGAAACACGATGTAGGTCGATTGCACCAATCCGCGTTGGCGCCCCGGATATTGTTCCGGTAGTGGGCCGTGTTTCTCCGGTGCTCTTCGACCTGGTCTCCTGTGTAGTATCGGAGCGTACGTTGCCGCTTGCCTTCGTTAGCTTGTCCGGGCCAACTAGGGAACGTCATAGCCACGACCTACGAGTGACCCACTCTGTTCGGTCTCGACTGCCGGTGAAGCAAGTTCACAACATTCACCCTCCCCCCCAAAAAAAAACCCGCAGGAGTGTATCGGGAGGAAGTTCAAAACGATCTAGAATGTTTTCGACGTAAGTTCAAAACACTCAGTGCCTGATTTAAATATTTGGAAATTCATATTTTAATTAATAACGTATTGCGCCACTACGTGGAAAAATAATAATCAAGCTTTTACATGCTCTATCATATATTCTGTAAGTTTCGTTTCACAATCCTCTTTCCGATATTCAATAATTTTCGTTTTATTACCAGATATATATATATATATCATATATATATATATATATATATATATATATATATATATATATATATATATAAAATATAACTAAAATGTTAGGTGTCCGAATAAGTTACGATATCAGGCATGTATTCAAACAAGCAAGGTTCAGCTCGCAGTATATCGACATATCTTCAATGCAAGATGGTCGGTTTTTAGGTGCTGACGCTTTTAAACGTGATTTTAAAGGTGAAATAGAGGTACGCAGAACACCTTCTCAATTTCTCTGTGAAGTATTCAGCCACGCTGCAACTAATTCGCTAAGAATATTCGTACACAATTATCCACCACTGTCTACAACCAGTTACCCATTCATACAGATCAGTTAACATGAGCAACGTGAAATGAACGAACTTGCCTATGGTTCGACACTGTAGCACAGGATTCATACTATTCAGACCGACCTAGAATTTGATCACGTGACAAGCGACCGTCGCTGACGGCAGCGCGATATGACGTTAGCATGCGACCACAGGCATCTCCGGGTCAATTACACGGGGTCTTTCACACGGTACACCTGTAACCGAATGCGTTATGTAAACAAATCGCTTATTTCTGGATGTTCCGTTTTTGCACGTTGACTGTTCCGCAGCCATTGTGACGTCACATTGAACTAACACTGTTTGGTTTCCAAACACTTAGGCGCAATATATGTTACGTTATAGATAATAAGGTTTTTTTACTATTATGATTATTACGATTATTAATATTATGCGCAACAAACAAACATTTTTGCAACAACAAAACATAATTAACAGGGACGCATGAAAACGTAATTATAACCAGTTGACTTTGAAGTGTGCTGGATTTTGTCACATTTGACTTCTCCATAGGCGGCCATTGCAACGTTTCTTTTATTTCCGGCTAGGTTTTTGAAGCTATGATATTGACAATTTCAGTTATCAAGTAGCCTCCATTGACACATGTGATTGAACAAATCCGTGATTTGTTTTCATATTTCAATGCCCTACAATCCAATATCTAACCTACACCCCTTCATTTCTGCTCGAAACGCTCGGCGATTGCCCATGCTGACATCTCTAGGCCGAAATACACCTGTACGCATATGCACCTCGTTACTGTCTGGTAAATGTCATTATTTCGCAGCTCTGATGCAATGCGACACAGAAATATAAAGTCCACTCAATCAGCCCTACATTCAGTGCTTCCAGGAATTTACACAAACGGCACAATGCAGTTCTTTTGAGCAGGACTACAGCGGATACCATCTGTTGGTATATTCGCGCTGCAGTAGCCGACAGACTAGCTGAGGCAACAGTTTAAATGTTGTCACAACAGGCGACGAGCAAGAATCGCCATCGTTGCGTCCACCCCACGCGGGGAGTAATTAGCCCTCAGCGGCGATCACAACTTGTTACGCGAAAGTAATTTGGCGCCGCGCAAGATCACGGCGACGCCACCGAGTCGGTCTCTGTCCCCCGCACAGCGCGGGCAGGCGACGCATCAAAGCCGTCTGATCCTCTCCGTCCGTCAAGTGGTGGTCAACGAGCATCGTGTACGCAGTAATGACGCCATCTCAAGCGGCCGGTTGACCGCTGTGGACCGGCTAGCATCGACGTGGCTGTATGCAGGACATCGTCTCGCACGGCGTGTGACATAAATACACGACTGTTGTCGGTAGCTGTACCGAGCTTGCTACGCTCGACATCTGCCTGCTCGTACAGAGTGTGTTAATTCACATATCCCTCCCTCCCCGAATCAGTAGATTAACGTGTCGATAATGCTCCAGATTGAAATCCATGCGTACGTTGGCTTATTTAGCAATGTCGTTTCAAGCAAAACACTGGTCAGTAGCGACAAAGGACGTGCAACAAACATCGTAATACAGCGGAACATCGCTAATAAGGTCATCATCATCATCATCATTGACCTGAATAGCGAGATGAACCTATTAGCCGGATTTCATTTCCTATAGGTACTTTCTGTTATGCGTGTCATCAAAGCAAACATGGTTTCCTTTCAAAACAACAAGGATAGAGTAGATCGCGGCAGAAACATTCGGACTGGCGCGGATCCAGCTCGACCTGTAATTGGGAGATCTTCCTGTCAACGTCATTCGCGGATGACACGCGCCGACGTAAACCCACGACGCGAGGGTGTTGACGATTGTCCGAGGGCGCACGTGTCACTAGCCGTGTGCGTGAGACTTAATTTACCTAAATATACACGATGCTGTTTATTATTCTTCCGCCTCTCTTCTCTCCATCTCCTCTCGTATATGCCTACACAATTTTCTACTTGTTCATCATCACCTTTGCACGGATGCAGATTCTCGCGTTGACGTGTAGAACGCGAGTATAATATTGGTATTGTGGAAACGTGATGAATGGGAATAGGGAGCAGAGGACTAGACACGGTGGACGAAGAAGGGAATAGTGTGTATGGGACAGAGAGGTTGTATGCGTTTATGGACGGGTGGGTTGGGTTTAATCCAGGCAATTAATTGAGAAAGACGGATAGAATGAAGGGGAGCGAGAGCACGAGAGGGGGAGGGAGAGATATGGGAAGATGGAGATAGAGGGAGAGGGAGAGGGAGAGGGAGAGGGAGAGGGAGAGGGAGAGGGAGAGGGAGAGGGAGAAGGAGAAGGAGAAGGAGAGGAGAGGAGAAGGAGAAGGAGAAGGAGAAGGAGAAGGAGAAGGAGAAGGAGAAGGAGAAGGAGAAGGAGAGAAGGAGAAGGAGAAGGAGAAGGAGAAGGAGAAGGAGAGAGTGAATGAGGGTGTGGATGAGTGAGGTGAGTGAGTGAGTGAGTGAGTGAGTGAGTGAGTGAGTGAGTGAGTGAGTGAGTGAGTGAGTGAGTGAGTGAGTGAGTGAGTGAGTGAGTGAGTGAGTGAGTGAGATACAGACACAGACAGACAGACAGACATATATTGTTATATAGTGAGATAATGAGGGACGATTGAATACTTGAGATAAGAGGAGTCAAAGAGAGAAAGAGGAGATAAATGGGAGAGAAAGAGAGAGAGAGAGAGAGAGAGAGAGAGAGAGGACAGAGAGAGAGAGAGAGAGAGAGAGCGGGAGGATGAGAGGGGTGAGATGACAGAACAATGATACAACACAAAAGATAAATGGGAGGGGGGACAGTAAATATGAGAGGAGACAAGATACACATTTCACAGGAGAAAGGCGGCGAACGACAAACGAAAAGGAAGGGAGAGGTGCAATGTCAGGCGAGCGAACATGAACGAGGAAACGCGAGAAACAGAGAGAGGCGAGCGACAAACAGGGAAACAGACTGAGTGTCACACAACAACCCGACTCTCCTGGCCCGGTTGACTCGTCAATTGGCACAATTAAACCGCTATGCGCCGTCACGCACCGGGACGCGGCCGGGCCCGAGAGTATCGCACTCGGGACCGGGCATTCTCACTACGCATGATTCCAACATAATCGCCACGGCCGCATTCTATCTCATTACGCGCCACTCGGACACCGCTCACGTCGGACGCCAGTGTCCAGTCTCGCGGTCTCTGAGCGCGCGCGTCAACGCGGTCAAAACGCTGTAAAACGTGCTAACCGGCAAGTATACACAGCCATCATGGCCACCTCTCGCTCGTCCGGAGGTGTCGCGTGAAATGGTCGTCCACCGGAAAAGCTGCGAGGGTGTCTACACTGAAATAGACGCCGCGATTAAATATTAATGTCATCGTACGGACGTGATTGCGCAATCGTTAAAGCTACTTTGTCTGTTGCATTACGCGGAATTATCGTCTCGTGTCTGTAGTAGTAACAGTGTTGGCTTACCCCTGGAGCATTGCCAGAGACAAATGCACGGAAGTTGGCTGATTCAAGTGTACGTCACACTTGCTATATTTACTGGATTTTATTGCAAGAAGCAGGCGGCACTAAATAGTAATTCAGTGGCATTACATTTAGACCGTCAACCCCACCTGTCGTTGTAATAGTTGATGGGTACTGTTTCAATATGTTATGACAATAACTTTGTGAAAATTGCACGGAAGTGGTAAAATTGCGAAGATTGTTTGTGGTTATTTTTATAACGCACTTTGGTTGCAGCGATATCGTCAATAAATGTATTCAAGTGTTAAGAATATTACAGTCACATCTTGTTTGTCCGTGCACGTCGGTTCCACAGGATCTTAACCGGATAAACGAAACGTGGGCATTAGTTAAAGATCCTATTATTTTTATTAATAAAAAGTACATGTAATTATTTTTTGTTTTTAGTTGTCTCTGTCATCTGACAGGCCCGGGGCAATAATCGAGTTGTGATGTAAACTAAACAGCAAGTCCGCGTGATTAGTACATGGTTCCAAATTACTGATTTTCCAAAAGATCTACAACCAACGGTTATCTACGACACCATACAGTGTCATATGGTCGGACGGTACCCAAATACCGGAACCGGAAGCGCGAATAAATGGATTATGGGCGCATATGACATGCTGGCGAGATCGTTACATGCGGATCACGGAAAAAGCGCTGATAAGCGAGACACGATTGTAACATGAGAAACACACGAGGGCGGACCAATACGTGTATTCCACACACAAGAGGCAGCACAAAAAGGAATCCGTTGTGGTCGCGAGGCGCTTTGTCCGACTTGCAATTAGCCCCTGTGGATATGTCAATCTATATAGCGGGTGCTGCAGGTCGAACCCGTTTTTTGAAGTTGATACCTGCTGCTTGTAAATTGTGGTTTGGCACCCGCGGCAAAGTCGTTTGTGGTCTACCACGCTGCTTGGCAAACAACTGTTTTGTGAACTATTTGTCCTTGGGTGTATATATAGGTTAACATTGCGGTTTACTTGTAAATCCTGTAATTAGTTTGATAAAGCAAGATCAGTCATATAAAACAGAGTAAAAGTAAACGTGTTTTTTTAAATAGTAAAGCCGTGGACATTTTTAAATCAAGGCTGAGCAAACACTTAAATTCAATGTAGTGCTTCCAAACATGACCCATTCCCACCCACATTGGCGTAATCACCTTCGGGTTTTTGCCAATTAAGACATAGGCATAGGCATAGGCATAGGCATAGGCATAGGCATAGGCATAGGCATAGGCATAGGCATAGGCATAGGCATAGGCATAGGCATAGGCATAGGCATAGGCATAGGCATAGGCATAGGCATAGGCATAGGCATAGAGCATAGGCATAGGCATAGGCATAGGCATAGGCATAGGCATAGGCATAGGCATAGGCATAGGCATAGGCATAGGCATAGGCATAGGCATAGGCATAGGCATAGGCATAGGCATAGGCATAGGCATAGACACAGACCGTGTGCAATACGTTTTGCCCAAAACGGACGTACAGGGCATTCATAATCACATGCTATTTGTTTATGTCATGATGTCGCCATCGCGTTCAGAATAACGTGTATGATGACGACAATACCTTTGTTTACGTCACTGCGTATTTCAGTTATACATTCGATTATTTTGAGAACATTTCACACTACTATTCAAAAATCATTAGACGTATGAAATATATAA
Source organism: Ridgeia piscesae (assembly GCA_025642075.2). Taxonomy (NCBI): domain Eukaryota; kingdom Metazoa; phylum Annelida; class Polychaeta; order Sabellida; family Siboglinidae; genus Ridgeia; species Ridgeia piscesae. Next base: position 24,189 of record JAODUO010000700.1, read on the forward strand.
AGATAATGCAAATATTTAGTTTTAATTTATCCAGTGTGTCATAATTAATGTGTTTATTAGTCGAGCAATAACACTGGCAACCGGTGTACCCGCTAGTTACGTCAGTTATAAAGTTATGATTTATGATTTTCAAAAATAGCCTTTCCTTTACTTCTACGTGTGTCGCTGAGACCTGCTGCCATCTAGCGGCATAAGTGAGCAGTTGAACATACGAAAAGCCGACGGTTTTTCAACACTGCGTAACATTTGCATGATCGCAGTTATTTGTTCGTGACCCTTGTCTTTAAATATCGCTGCCCGTGCGGTCGTGCACCATGGCAAGAAACAGGAATGTTTAATATTCACCTCGCTTGCTTTTGGCGCAAGAACCAAAATTTATTCGAGAATGAACGGGATATTTGATATGTCTGACCGCTAGGTATAAACAGTGTACAGGCAGTGTACAGGCAGTGTACAGGCAGTGTACAGGCAGTGTACAGGCAGTGTACAGGCAGTGTACAGGCAGTGTACAGGCAGTATATAGGCAGTGTACAGGCAGTGTACATGCAGTGTACAGGCAGTGTACAGGCAGTGTACAGGCAGTGTACAGGCAGTGTACAGGCAGTATACAGGCAGTGTACAGGCAGTGTACAGGCAGTGTACACACAGTGTACAAGCAGTGTACAGGCAGTGTACATGCAGTGTACAGGCAGTGTACACGCAGTGTACAGGCAGTGTACAGGCAGTGTACAGGCAGTATATAGGCAGTGTACAGGCAGTGTACAGGCAGTGTACAGGCAGTATACAGGCAGTATACAGGCAGTGTACAGGCA
>JAODUO010000700.1:30000-37500 GCA_025642075.2 Ridgeia piscesae
ATAGGCCAACAAACCAAGTGGAAAGCTTGCCATCTGCACCGTGATGGCGGAAGACAAGCGGAAATAAAACAAGTCGAGTTGGTGCTTGGATTAATGACGAGAGTCGCTCAATTACGTGAACAAACAGCGAAATTTGATCAGCCGGTCTGGAAAGTCACTCGCTGGTTGCAGTTTGCTAAACGTTCTGCGACTTTCTTCGATTTATTACGGGCACAGATGCTGCGCGCGTTTGATCAATCTGGTAAATTGGATATTTGGCTAGAGTGCAATCAGCACAGCGCCGTGATTGGATGTGGCCTTCGCCGAAAAGTCATCCGTCATTCGGACACAAAGAACACGCATTTTCGGCTTCAACTGCGGCGCCAAACATGCGCTTTGGTGGTTTGGCGAAGGTCATTAACGATTGTGGTCGCATGGATATATAATACATACAAAAACTATTTATATTATCGGCTATAATTGCGGCACTATATATATATATATATATATATATATATTATATATGATGAGATAGTATATATTATATGATTATGATATATGTATGTAGTATGTATATATGTATGTATGTATGTATGTATGTATGTATGTATGTATGTATGTATGTATGTATGTATGTATGTATATGTATGTATGTATGTATGTATTATGTATGATGTATGATGATGATGTATGTATGTATGTATGTATGTATGTATGTATGTATGTATGTATGTATGTATGTATGTATGTAATGCATGATTGTCATGTATGTATGTATGAATGTATGATGCATGCATGTATGTATGTATGTATGTATGTATGTATGTATGTATGTATGTATGTATGTATGTATGTATGTACGACCGCATATTGTCAAAATACCTCATATACATAACAAATTAGAACTTTTATAGTGCAAACTTTCTTAATTATTTTGCATAGAAAGTGTCTGTGTGTGCCTTTATACTATATACAATATCAAGTTCATCAATTTCGGGTGAGATCCACACAAGTACACCTTGCAACTTTGCGACGTTTACGGCCATACCAGTATGGCGGACATTTCCGTTATCCGCCTCACTCGCGCGTACAATGTCGTAGCGTCCACGATGTATCACCGCACGCCAGACGTGAAGAGTTAATTAAACACTACTAATTAACACAAAGCCAGTCCCGCGCGGCACGCGTGACGTCCACGCGGCGTCGGCTGTTTTCGCGTCATAGTAATTTAAGGGCGCCAGGGCTCGTGGCGACCATTTCCGTCGAAAGGCATCACGCTGATCGCATTTTCTCCACGGGTATCGTGGTCGCTGTTTTGGTGCAGCACTGGGCTTGGTGTTGGTCGTATGCTGATTGAGAGAACTATGTCCCTCTATCATTGTACGAATGACAACATCTCATAAAAGCTAATTAAACATGTGTAGAAAACGTTTGCGTGGCTCAGATAAATGTAGTCGTAACATCGTGCGCGAAAATAAACCATTTTATCATTCAACAAAATATAACGCGGTGTTGTTACAAGTCGTTACACATGTTTGCATTTGCATACAGTCTCACTGTAGCATTCGAATAAAACAAACAGTTCGCAGAAATCGTGAAAACGCGATAATTTCCACTGTTTTGACAACATAATGGTTTAAAAAAATCGTATACTCTTTGTAAAATTAAATGAAAAAATTAATATACAATACGCATTTCTATACAGTCACTTCTAGCCGAGCGTATGTTTTCAACAGAACACCTGTGGAACGGTTATATGCGCACATAGCATGTCGATATGAATCACGCGACGTGAACATAATGATATCAATACGCCCATCGATCAAATATTCCTCGTATTGCATTCCCTGATGAACCAAAAATCAATTTTTACTACGGAATGGCAGTTAATCCAACTCAGACCCGAGACGACGACTGTTGTGTTGCAATAAACGACATCATGTTCACAGGGGTCATGCACTGGTGGACATTATGCTAAGTTATATTAGTGAGTTACCGGTGTGTATCATAACGACCTTATGGTGCGCTATCAGGGATACCACCGCACATACCACCACACAGGCCACCACATACCACCTCACAGACCACCACACATACCACCACACATACCACCACACATAGCACCGCACATACCACCACACACATTACCACACATACCACCACACACACCACCACACACATCACCGCACATAGCACCGCACATACCACCACACACATTACCACACATACCACCACACACACCACCACACACATCACCTCACCGCACATAGCACCGCACATACCACCACACATGCAACCGCACATACCACCACACACACCACCACACATACCACCTCACATACCACCACACACATCACCGCACATAGCACCGCACATACCATCACACATGCAACCGCACATACCACCACACATACCACCACACATACCACCACACACACCACCACACATACCACCTCACAGACCACCACACATACCACCGCACATACACCGCACCCCCATACCACCCACAACCACCACACACATCACCCACACACCACCACACATCACCAACACACACCACCACACATACCACCACACATACCACCCACACCACCACACATACCACACCACACACACCACCACACATACCACCTCACATACCACCACACATACCACCGCACACACCACCACACATACCACCTCACATACCACCACACACATCACCCCCACACCACCACACATACCACCACACATACCACCACACATACCACCACACATATCACCGCACATGCCACCACACATACCACCACATATACCACCACACATACCACCACACATATCACCGCACATGCCACCACACATACCACCACACATACCACCACACATAACACCACACATACCACCACACATACCACCACACATACCACCACACATATCACCACACATACCACCACACATAACACCACACATACCACCACCCCATATACCCACACCCCACATACCACCACACATACCACCACACATGCCACCACACATACCACCACATATACCACCACACATACCACCACACATATCACCGCACATGCCACCACACATACCACCACATATACCACCACACATACCACCACACATATCACCACACATACCACCACACATGCCACCACACATACCACCACATATACCACCACACATATCACCGCACATGCCACCACATATGCCATCACACATACCACCACACATACCACCACACATACCACCGCACATACCACCGCACACACCACCGCATAGGTGTCAATCTTTTTACAGGAAGCACAACACACTATCATAATTATGTTCCCTTAACAGAAACCACAATAAATAAGTGCCCGTGCATAAACTATTGCTATGACCATGACTTTTTATTATCTTTTGGGTAGTCTATTGCGTGTATATAATATAACACATAGAGCCAAAACGTGCAGGTATATTACAGTATTTATGGTGTTGTTTTCTACCAGAATGTTGTTGTCGTGATCGGTAAGTGAAGCATTTGTACAATAAACGCAGAATGGTCACAAAATAGCAACATAAAAGGTGTATTTTGTAAACAAAAATGCACCACATAACGGTATACCATGCATGTAAGTTCCCCATTTTTTACATTTACTTATTAATTGTTCTAACTATCAGAATACACATTATGCTGGTGTATTGCTTTCCAAAGTACTTTTACTAAACCCGGACTTATGTTTGCAATTAGAAAGTTACGCCCAAGAAATGTTGAAATCATTAACAAACTATTGAGTTTATAGTAAATCACTAGTGGCGCGTATTACGTTTTGGAAAAATACCCCTTGACTGCGGCTTTTCCCACGCACCTGACCAAAACGGGACAACGTACAATTGACGCAACGAACTCGCATTAATGGCACGTGCACTCGTGCACTGTGACAGGAGTGCACTATGGCCTTCGATGAAGACCAACCAGGTTTCCGCGTAACCGATGCCAGCCATAATAATAACTCCTTTATTGCCTTAAGTGATTTCTTCTTGTGCGCCACTTACTTGGAAATTTGATAACGACATGTTTTCAGCGATCTCAAATGGGCTTTTATCCCGCGGAGTAACACTAGATAAAGTAAATCATTACGCGTCCCTCAGACCTGCGTGGCTTGTGGCGAGACGAGATTATCGCGTATGTCAAAGGCTGCGACGGTGGACATTCGCGCGCGCGGGGCCTGTCATCATTCTTAAACAGGTGTTTCATCACTACCTCCTAAGAAGGTCATATATCTTCAACAGTCGGTCATTAAGAGACGCAATCTTCGCCGCGTCATACATTATGTAAACCCTTCGCTCGCTGATGCTGGATGCTGGTCGCTTCAAAAAGAGGATCGTATAGAGGCAAGCGGGCGGCGCCTTTGAACGCTACCGCGTGGTATATCCTCATTGTTCCAACGTCGTCGAATATCACAGGATATGCTGTCGCGTTGTCGCGTTTTTGGACAATGCAGAAATCGATTGTTCACTTGGCGGTAACGTGCCGCGACATTATGTCGGGTTCTATCTATATGGTAATAGACGAGAGAGTCGCAAGTGTCCCATTTGTAAGTTCCGGGTACGCGGAAGTTGACGCTCTATTACACATTGTCAATAGTGGCCATGGTGAACATCATGGCCCGACTCTTTCGAAGTCAGACTGCGATCTCTCCATACATGTATATAGCGGCTACTCACGTATCACGCAGTGTTCAATGTTAGGCTAAGCTACTTATTGAAAATGAGACAACCAGGGTAGCTACCAGGGTGGCTGCTACAAGATAATTTGACTATGTATAGCAGTCTCCCCGACCCGCATTAAGGATATCTTCAATGACAATTCCCGGTGAGGATATTGTATTTTAAGTACATTGTACGTGAATTGTATTATCTTTTTTGAGTTCATTTAAGATAATAGTACTATTATGTTTCGTCTCTTTCGTCAGTTAATTCACACACACACACCACACACACACACACACACACACACACACACACACACACACACACACACACACACACACACACCACACACACGCACGCACGCACACGCCGACGCACCACGCACGCACGCACGCACACGCACGCACGCACACACGCCACACACACACACACACACACACACACACACACACACACACACGCACAAAACACGCACAAACAAACTCACAAACACAAAACATCATATTTCGCGTCGCCAGCCAGACGTCTGATAGTCGTCTCTTCAGACGTCTGTCGCGCCAGTAGACGTGGAGTACCACAGCACCAAGAGGACATCGTTAGGTTTAGGCGCACTTGTTGACGAGTCTTAATGGGTCCGTTTGCTTTCACCATCGCTGTCCAAGCACTCTTGGTCTTATCGATTTCGCTCTGCGCTTTGGCAAACGGAAACACCGACAGGTCTTTCATTCTGGGAGCTTTCACTTTAGACTTCCGGGTAGTTGCGTAACATCGACGCCATCTTGGTTCGACGTATTTGTCCAGCGTAACGCGCTTGATCATTTCGACGTCATGTTGGTACTGTGAACCGTGCACTGTGTTGCCCTCGTTAGATCCAGCGAGTGGAATAACATAATATCAACTGCGGCGACTGTTATTAAGATGGCGGAACACAGTGCGAGCAATTAAGAACGGTTTGTGACGAGTAATTGATGTTTTCGATTATGCATGTTCTGATGGGGCACTTGCGTATTAGTTGAAACGGTGCAGTTCGTCATGCAGCGCGCGACGCTGAACTGTGGCCTACAAACTGTTGTCGTACACGATCGTTACGAGCTAGGACGGTAAGACGTCGTGACATCTGATGCGACGCGGCTCATAAGCCGTAAAAACGCACATCGACGTGAGAGTTACGTTACAATGCGCCGCGCCATTCACCGATTCCGTTTCTACGTCTCTTCAATGAGAGCACCGTAAATTGACCACGACCGCACTCAGCCGAGAACCACTGATGCACATTTCCTGCCATCGGCGGCCGTCTATTTCGTGGGAGTATTTACAACTGGCCGGCAAATGCGCCGAAATGGAGCGATTTGCAGAGTTAAGCCACTCCACTCATCCGGTGCGCCGTGGTTCTCTCGCGCGCCATATTGTTAATTAAGAGCTTCTCGTCGCTCGACGTCGCGACGAGTGAGCGAGGCTTTTGCGTCATCGAATGTTGGACGGGGCCATAGCGGGCAGCGTCGCAGATTCGCCGAGCGTCATTTGTGGGTGCGTGTTTTCGCTCGATTCGCGGAATGCGCTTCGTGACCCCAAAGCGGCACGACGAACGAGTATTTTTGGACGACGAAGGCGTGCCCGACCTAACCGCTTGTTAGGTATGGTTGGGGTAGGCATCTTTGGCTGTTAGCTACTTTAATCGGAGACGCGAGAAACGAGTATATAGGCCGTTAGTGGAAATTAGAACAGTACGTAGAGAAAGATTACAATCGCAGGAAAGTGTAACCCGAGTGACGTCTACGATGGTTAATAAGAAAGTTGACGATGGTTAATAAGAAAGTTGAGTTGAGCCAACAGGAAGAAGTCAACAAAACTAAGGATTAACCATAACCCTGATCAACGAGGTAAGCCCTATAAGGTAGGCCCTAAAATGGTGGCAATATACATGAGTAAGCACAACATTCTTTCCAAACATTGACGATGAGAGATGATAGTCCCTTTCTCTTGTTTTCATAAATTAATACAACTTTCAGTGCATCAACAGTACGAATCATAATTATTTACGCGTTTCAATAAGTGAAAATGGAATATTAGGAGTGCCGTTTGACGGTCATTGGGTTGATACTAGCCAATGATGATTGGACGTGTGCTACGGAAATATATTTTCTCCGTCGTTTCATAGGTCTCCGTCGTCTCGTGGCTCTCCACACTCCCGCAGCTCTCCACCATCACACAGCTCTCCGCTGTCCCTAAAAACACGCCAACGTCCCTCCATCTTAGCGTAGGTCGTCGTCGACCCGTAAAGATCTCCGTCATTACGTATAGTTTCTAGATTGTCTTGTAGCTCTCCATTGTCATAAATAACCCCAGGTCGTTCCTTACTGTCTTTGCACTATCCAATATTCCGGAATTCTCCATCGTGACGTATTGCTTTCTATTGTCGCATAATTCTCCATTGTTTCATTTTTACGTCGTCGCATCGATCGCCATCGTTACGTATAGCACTGTATCGTCGCTTACTTTCCTATCGTCATGTATCTTTTTTGTCGTAAATATCGCTATCGTTAGCTCTCCACCGTCGCATAGCATTTCATCGATAGCTATTATGTAATACAGCTCTCTAACTCGCGTATCTCTGCGTTGTCTCGAGACTAGTCCCATCACCAGAGTCGTCCGTCTCTAATTCCGCGTAATTCTCCGTTGTCCAAAGACGTGTCACCAGTCTCCAGATTCTAACGTCGCGTAGCTCTCCGTTCCGTTGTCGCGAAACTTGTCTGTCCCATCACCAGAGTTGTCCATCTTTATAATTTCGCGTAGCGCTACGTTTGTCCCGAGACTTGTCCCATCACCAGAGTCGTCCGTCTC
>JAODUO010000700.1:42500-62500 GCA_025642075.2 Ridgeia piscesae
CCTCCTCCTCCTCCTCCGTCCATCCGTCCATCCTCCATCCGTCCATCCGTCCATCCGTCCATCCGTCCATCCGTCCATCCGTCCATCCGTCCATCCGTCCATCCGTCCATCCGTCCATCCGTCCATCCGTCCATCCGTCCATCCGTCCATCCGTCCATCCGTCCATCCGTCCATCCGTCCATCCGTCCATCCACGCATCAATCAGACCGCGCAATCAGTGGTCGTTTCTACAAAACAGCACTAAAAAACACATCCTGTAATAAAAAGCAACTCTGCCGAGAACAGCATCGACCACTGGCTGGTCATTGAACCAACAGTTTGGACAGCTGCTTCTGAGGCCGAAGCGTGCTGCTCTCACATCGCCAGGTCAAGTGGACGTGTCGTTAGATAGACGTGCCTCAACGTGCCGTTTGGAACACTGGCGTCTTAGCTGGGTGAAGACGACTCGCCTCGTCTCGTCTCGTCTCGTCTCCTCATCAACCTTTCTCCATACAACGTACACCCGCAGCCGGAAACGGGTCTCAATCGATGGATGCCGACGCGTGGACATGTCGTAGCGTCGTCCGGCTGTCTGTCTGGCCTTAGGCGACCGTCAATGATCTGCCGGTGCAGAAATGGCTTTGAAAGTCTGTTTTACCTCGCTGGTTGCGCTCTCATCCAGCGAGGCACAAGTTATTCATCGCTTGCCGCGTTTGCCTCCATTGCACTCGGGTTGTTTCTTCGCGAGCGCGCATCAACCGCGTTACCCAAAGGTCACAAAGTCAACTGTACAACTTTAGAAAAGTAATCACGACAACTGTGTGTGCCAGGTTTATTGACTCCAGCAAGATGCGGTTAAATATGTGGATGCTTTGCTACATAAATCACAGACAACGGAACAGACGATTTGGCATTTGTGTGATGGCGACTAAGATGGCTGGTTTGATGTCGTAAGCGTAAACAAACTACTGTTTCATATGAACATATGATTTACCGCGTAGTGGAATTTATTGTGAAATACCAGTGTGTTTCTACTGTCGTATATTACACGCAGAACTAAACCGGACCAACCTTGGACACACACATCCATGAGTTCATCGTACACGCGTCGTCCAAAGCGTGCTCGCTGCCTGACAATCTTCTTAAACCTTTTCCAAATCTATTTTACCAGCCAACCGTTCTTTCCGTGTAATAGATAATTGGTCTCGTATCCTTGAAGAAAGACAAGAGTGACCCACTTCATTGGCGCGGCTCGCTGCCACCGGTGAACCGTTTCACGCGATTTCCATACGTAATGTCTCGCGTAACTTCAAAAAGGAATTATCTGTTTTTGCCCCGTGATGAGGTGACATATCAGGCAATACGCATTATTTCAGCTTTCAAGACCTCGGCATGTCATATTAAAACAGGTTATTGATTAGCGTAGAAACGACCGTCCATATTAATACATGTCACCAATAAACAACATTCGAGGACGTATTCCTAGAACGTAAACAATGATTTGTATGTTCAATAGACAAGTAATCATGGTATGTATAAAAAACACTCGATTCGTATATGTACACCGACTACAATGTACACCGTTTTAAAGATTAAAATGTATACTACGATCGTTTACAATATAATCTAATATAGACCGTCGGACAACATGCGCGTAGTCACTTCCGGTTCCGCTCGACCAGACAGATTCCCTGCAACTCTGTGTCAAACCCGACCCGACGTCCAAGTTGCGAGGACGGCTGGTCTGGTTAGGTCAAATACCTTGCCAGGTAATTTCATGCTGATTCAAAGCCCGTGGCATAGACCTGGCTACGTTTAACAGGTGTGTAAGAATATATTTTCTAAATAGGAGTTGACCACGGGCTTTTTTGTGCATATAGGGGATCGCCGTGGTGGCTATAGTCGGAAGAGTTATCGTTGTTCATTAGACGGAAGTTGTACGGATGAAGGAAACAGGCAAAACCGATTGAACTTTGGATATCAGTAGAAACGTCACTGACGGAAATGCTTTGTTAGTTTGTTTGTGTGTGTGTGTGCGTGTGTGTGTGTGTGTGTGTGTGTGTGTGTGTGTGTGTGTGTGTGTGTGCGTGAGTGCGTGCGTGTGTTTGTATATGTATATATATATATATATATATATATGTGGTGCGTGCGTGCGTGTGTGTATGTGTGCGTGCATGTGTGTGCGTGTTTGCGTGTGTACGTGCGTGCGTGTGTGCGTGTATGTATATCCGTACCCATATGATTACGTCCGCCCGTATACTTACGAGTTCTTTCGTTAGAACACATACTCCAAACTATAAGGCTACATATTTCAACTTCTAACAGACCACGGACATCAGAAATAGAAAGCGTGACCGATTTAACAACCAATGCTGTCTCAGAAGCGGGACATTAGTCCTCTTTCTGACCAGTACTTGGACACGCACAGCTCGGGTCGAGTGCGCGCGGAATGAGGTGACCCGTGTGACGTATGCCACGGCTGGACGGCGGCCGGTGTTCACATCAAAAACACTTCCGGTTCACGTGCTTCGCGGATTGAAAATCGTCGCAAAATATTGTGGCGGCGCCCGGAAAATTAATCTTTTGCGTATTGCGGATGGTGACTGGAGCCCACGCAGACTGTCGCGACCAGCGAACACCAGCTGAGTCCTGGTGTGTACACGGGATACGTGACCTATCACAGAAGCTACGTTGTCAATGGTGTCTGTGTCGTTGCAATAGCGTCGACTATAATGGAGTCGTTAACGTTTCAGCCGCCACCAGGGGACCATTTCACTATCGTTGTTACGAGCTCTTAAACCCGATTTTGCTCCTTAAAATCAATTTTGATCCTTAACAGCGGTCTTCCAATATATATACTATCTCAGTTTCATATATATATATATATATATATATATATATATATATATATATATATATATATATATATATATATATATATATATATATATATATATATATATATATATGAAAACAGTGTGTGTGTGTGTGTGTGTACTGTGTGTTTGCGGCGTGGTCGTGCGTGTGTGTGTGGTTACTTTAATTTGGTTTACACGTGATTCTTGTTCGAGCGTCCTCTTCCTAAAATCCGTTTTTGTGAGCAGATTTTTATCTAAGATATGATCTTCCACCTTTTATGGAGTCTTGCCGATTCTCGATGTACGAATATATATATATATATTAAAATATATATATATATATATATATATATATATATATCGTTCCAAAGTCCGCTGAATGTGCGTTAAGATACTTCACTCCTATGGGGTCCTATTGTCAATAAGTATGAGAAACATTCGCTTAATACAACACACACAGGCGGGTACACGGCTGTACACTAAATCACATAAAGTAAATTGCCATGGGATGATTCGGCCCCATATTGTTTCTACGGATGTTCGCATTCATGGTTTCTAGTTAGTCCAGTGCTCCATGATACTAATTGTCGAACGTTGGACAGGTACGTCCACATTAAAATACTCCAGTTCGCCAAGCTGTGTAACGGAGCGTCTTGCAATAAAACACACACGTGTTGATATCGTGGCGATGTCTTCGCGTAATAACTGAAATATGGGTGAATTGTTCCGAAAGAAATCCAGATGGTATTCGACCGAATACTGTATGGAAGGGAGTAAAGTTTGAAGTGCTATCAGCAGAATGTTTTTGTTAGACTTTAAACGATACACCATTATCCCGGTACGGTACGCAATATCCGTATCGCGATACGTTGGATACACGATGCGGGTAGGCAAAAGAGGATTCGCGACATCTTTGCGAAGGAATAAACATCCAGACAAACCACAACTACCTGTGTCCATAACATGTTGATTTATCTCATACAGTACGTGTATATGATCTACCTATCATGTATATAATATTTTTACATACTCTGTATATACATTCTGTTTTCAATGCGCACATACAATTTACACCTCATGGTGACGTCTGCAGTACCGTTGTATTATTGGCGTGAGCACCGACATAGTCAACGTAATCTGTATCGCGATATACGTATCATATCGTGACCTCTGTATCGCGATACGCGAAGTAGTGTATCGTTCCGACCCTAGTTTTAACAACTGGATGGTGCGCTACGTAATGACTCTCTGTGTCTTTACTACAATACTTCTTCAGTTAGAGTGCTAGTTATAAGAACCACGATGTTAGCAACTGCAGTTGTGTGTATACGGTTAACACACTTCTGCTGTGCTTGGTAGATCGAACACTGCCGACATTAATGATCACTTGTCGTTCTAGGAATATCTGAAATTGTCTATTTCGTCAAAGACAAAATCTTGTGCGCGCCGGTGTTCCAGTGCGGTGGTTCCCAGCTGATAGCGCAGTTAATTTCCGTTTGCCTTCAATGAATTATTTATTTCAGTCAGATGATGCGATTTAATTACAATTAATTCCATGTAACTGGTGACTGTGCGGCACATTGCGACATTCAATCAGTCACACGGCCGGCTGTAGCTTGTTATCGCGCAATCACGCCTCGCTTCCTACTACCTACAGCCGCCCGCCCACGGAAGGGCTTTGTCTCTCTAGTTCTCAGTCTCTCGGTTTCTGTCTCTCTATGTCTGTATGTCTGTATGTCTGTATGTCTGTATGTCTGTATGTCTGTATGTCTGTATGTCTGTATGTCTGTATGTCTGTATGTCTGTATGTCTGTATGTCTGTATGTCTGTATGTCTGTATTCTGTTGTCTTATGTCTGTATGTCTGTATGTCTGTATGTCTGTATGTCTGTATGTCTGTATGTCTGTATGTCTGTATGTCTGTATGTCTGTATGTCTGTATGTCTGTATGTCTGTATGTCTGTATGTCTGTATGTCTGTATGTCTGTATGTCTGTAGTCTGATGTATGTATGTTGTATGTCTGTATGTCTGTATGTCTGTGTCTTATGTCTGTAGTCTGTATGTCTGTATGTCTGTATGTCTGTATGTTGTATGTTAATTCTGTGTCTGGTATGTCTGTACTGTCTGTTATGTCTGTATGTTCTGATGTCTGTATGTCTGTATGTCTGTCATGTCTGTGGCTGTATGTCTGTATGTCTGTATGTCTGTATGTCTGTTGTTCTGTATGTCTGTATGTCTGTATGTCTGTATGTCTGTATGTCTGTATGTCTGTATTGTTCTGTATGTCTGTATGTCTGTATGTCTGTTGCTTTCTGTATGTCTGTATGTCTGTTGTCTGTTGTCTGTGTCTGTTTCTGTTCTTATGTCTGTATGTCTGTATGTCTGTATGTCTGTATGTCTGTATGTCTGTATGTCTGTATGTCTGTATGTCTGTATGTCTGTATGTCTGTATGTCTGTATGTCTGTATGTCTGTATGTCTGTATGTCTGTATGTCTGTATGTCTGTATGTCTGTATGTCTGTATGTCTGTATGTCTGTATGTCTGTATGTCTGTATGTCTGTATGTCTGTATGTCTGTATGTCTGTATGTCTGTATGTCTGTATGTCTGTATGTCTGTATGTCTGTATGTCTGTATGTCTGTATGTCTGTATGTCTGTATGTCTGTATGTCTGTATGTCTGTATGTCTGTATGTCTGTATGTCTGTATGTCTGTATGTCTGTATGTCTGTATGTCTGTATGTCTGTATGTCTGTATGTCTGTATGTCTGTATGTCTGTATGTCTGTATGTCTGTATGTCTGTATGTCTGTATGTCTGTATGTCTGTATGTCTGTATGTCTGTATGTCTGTATGTCTGTATGTATGTATGTCTGTATGTCTGTATGTCTGTATGTATGTATGTCTGTATGTCTGTATGTCTGTATGTCTCTATGTCTCTATGTCTCTATGTCTCTATGTCTCTATGTCTCTATGTCTCTATGTCTCTATGTCTCTATGTCTCTATGTCTCCCTGTCCCCCTGTCTCCCTCTGTCGCTGTCTCCCTGTCTCCCTGTCTCCCTGTCTGCCTGTCTGCCTGTCTCCCTGTTCACTGTCTCCCTGTCCCCTGTGTCGCTGTCTGTCTGTCTCCCTGTCTCCCTGTCTCCCTGTCTCCCTGTCTCCCTGTCTCCCTGTCTCCCTGTCTCCCTGTCTCCCTGTCTCCCTGTCTCCCTGTCTCCCTGTCTCCCTGTCTCCCTGTCTCCCTGTCTCTCTGTCTCCCTGTCTCCCTGTGTCGCTGTCACCCTGTCCCCCTGTCTCCCTGTGTCGCTGTCTGTCTGTCTCTCTCTCTCTCGCACACACACGCACACGCACGCACACACGCACGCACGCACGCACGCACGCACGCACGCACGCACGCACCACACACACACACACACACACACACACACACACACACACACACACACACACACTATATTTGTGAGTATCAATACAATGTATCAACGTTGAAGAACCGTGTACGTCAAATTATAAACTCAAGACAGTTTATTCAATCGTTATTGATGAACAACAACGTTAGAACACAACACAATTGTATATGTAAAAAGCCATATATCTTATAAAGCGATTAATATCTGGGTATATTACGAAATTGTCCTTTGCTGTTGGAACGTTAGATGTCCGTACGTGCATGCACGTGTGTGCGCGTGCGCGATTGCATACGCGTGTGGTTACGGTTGTGTGTATTTGTGTCTGGAGCCGAGACTTACATAGGCCTAGAAGCAGACGCACACACACACGCAACATCTGAGTTGACATTCAATTCCTCATTAATATTTGATGCTTTCTGTGCCACTGCATCAAGCCATGTGTTGAATGCCCAACACACAACACTACAAACACGCCGCTAATCTCACGCTGTTTGTGTTTTCTTAACGTCATATACACGTAGCATCTGACGAAAATGTTTTCTCCGTTGAAAGACGATTTTTTCCCCGATTACCGAATCACCGTTATTGCCCCAGTTGTTGGCGTAGCTGTAGACCGCATGCTTTTACGGCGGTCTCTCATATTGTATCGACCGACAAATTCGTTGCTAAGTGCTGACGTCATGCAACAGCTGTTTCTATTTTCTATCCATCACGGACCAGCAACTGTCGCGACGCTGTGTGACGTCACCTAAAAGATATTCGCAGGTTGCGTTGATCTTCAAGTGGTCGCCGTTACCATGGTTTCTAATGTCTTCTAACGGAATGTCTATTGTATAGATCGATAAGTACGTGTCGTCTCGATAAGCACTGATATCCTCCAACAAATTCCTTTATTTCCTACCAAATCCACCGCTATTCAGTGTCGCGCCGCTAAGTAGGCATTTTAGTGCTATTGTCTCTCACGTCGCGTCGGTATATCACGAAGATAATCGCGGGTTTATAGTTCGGACATGGAGCGGCCGATTCGTTCCGTTTCCTCAATGAAAGACAAGCGCACTCATCCAGTTCACCGTATGGGAGTCATGATTTCACCAGATGGTTAGATCATTCAACTGTGTGTGCTTCGCCGCTAATTGCACTGAACCGCAGCATTTTGCTCGCGAATAAAACGACGGCATACGCTAATTGACCGGCGCCCGCAGTACAAGGCTCCTCCTGGCGGTTAGCGGGGTAATAGTACAATGTGCCGACTAGCCGGCGCAAAAGTGCGGCTCCTTGAGAACGTTAATTAAACACTGTGCGCCGGGCGGGAAACAACTCGGTCGTCTCTCCTCGGGGCAGTGCGCGTTGTCTGCAGGTGAAGACGGACCGAGATTAGCGGTCGATCGGCACGTATTAATGATTTCCTTGTTCGCATTCCGACAGACAGCCCTGTGAAGTACGTCAGTGGCGCCACGTATTTCGCGTTTATAATGATATTCAAAAGACTTTATTGTCCGTTTTAAACATCATATTAAAACGACAATTTGCCTATGGTTGCACATTAAATTGGATTTGTAATCCGTATACAGTTAATAAGACACATTAAAGGCGTTTACTTCTATAGTTTTAATGTATTATTTAATATAATGTTTTCTGTTTGTAATAAATATGATGACAGCGTGCTGTGTTTAGCAACATCGATGTTTTGTCACGTGTTTGTATATCGCCGATACACTGGTTTTGTTTAACCTGTAGATTTATTGATTTTATAACCGTAATTGTGAATGTGAAACTATCGCGTTTTCCGTGATTCGTTCAACATAAGAAATAGTTCTTCGTGTGCGTGCGTGCGTGCGTGCGTGCGTGTTACGAGCGTGCGTGTGCCTGAACGTTCGTATGTGCGGGTGTACATTTGTGTGGGATGGGAGCGTGTATACTGACTAAAACTCCAGTTTCTGATATGTATCGTATTATTCTAGGTCAAAGCCATACTTTTTGGAACAAGCATAATGGCGACGTTACGTCAATACGGTTGCTATTGCAGTTGTTTTGTATAGCTTCTAAGCCCAGTAAATATCTCCAGTTATGTTGGTGGATCAATTTCTACATTTTACTCACTTAGCGTGTTTCCCAGTAGCCACGAATCGCGGCACCAAAATTTACATTGATGTAGATATAGATATCCCACTCGTTTGATTATCACACTGAAGACGTTGCGTAATCTCGCGTTACGAAATACGTGACGCACGAATATTTATTTATATGAAGTGCTCAGCACCGCGTTCTGTTGACGTCACAAGTTCTTAGTGGGTTGACAGACGAACACCGCACTGTAGTCTGCTGCTGCATCAAACGCTTGCTCTACCAAGCGCCAGCCACAGTAAAAATGTCGAACGTTTCAGAATGACTATGTAGCGTTACATTGCATTACAGAAATAAGATATACGACAACATAACATACTGACTCGTTTTCAAACAACAGCCAAATCTAGCAAAGTACTGAATATTATAATTAACTCGCTCAAACGTATCGTTAATGGTGACACTTGCTTGATAGAGATACGCCAGCGGCAATTTCCCGAGCAGTTGGAAGTGAAAGTAATCAATAGGTCTTTCATCATCACGCGCATTATGATGGTCATCGGCGTCGGTGATGCAAGCAGATCGCCGGTGTTGCGATGACCCGCCGTCCATGGGCCCTGGTTCCGTCCCCACACGCAGCCCGTGGTTCCGAACCTTGAAATCGCGTTATTGATACAGCAGCGTAAGTAATACAGCGAATAAACAGCGCCAGGCGACTGCAACGTGTTAACGATGGCTCTTGTAAAACAAGCGCTGCTGACGATCGCGTCGCTTCCCTGGGGAACGTCGGCTGTTATTACAGCCGCCAGGACGGTGTGGGGGAATGGTGTAAACGGGCCACGGACTCACCGGTGGCTCCGTGTACGTCGGTCTGGTTGGTTCGGTTCGGTTCGGTTCGGTTCGGTTCGGTTCGGTTCGGTTCGGTTCGGTTCGGTTCGGTTCGGTTCGGTTCGGTTCGGTTCGGTTCGGTTCGGTTCGGTTCGGTTCGGTTCGGTTCGGTTCGGTTCGGTTCGGTTCGGTTCGGTTCGGTTCGGTTCGGTTCGGTTCGGTTCGGTTCGGTCCGGTCCGGTCCGGTCCGGTCCGGTCGGTCGGTCGGTCGGTCCGGTCCGGTCCGGTCCGGTCCGGTCCGGTCGGTCGCCGGTTCGGTCGGTCGGTCGGTCCGGTCCGGTCCGGTCCGGTCGGTCGGTCCGGTCCGGTCCGGTCCGGTCCGGTCCGGTCCGGTCCGGTCCGGTCCGGTCCGGTCCGGTCCGGTCCGGTCCGGTCCGGTCCGGTCCGGTCCGGTCCGGTCCGGTCCGGTCCGGTCCGGTCCGGTCCGGTCCGGTCCGGTCCGGTCCGGTCCGGTCCGGTCCGGTCCGGTCCGGTCCGGTCCGGTCCGGTCCGGTCCGGTCCGGTCCGGTCCGGTCCGGTACGGTACGGTACGGTACGGTACGGTCCCGGTCGATTGTACAATTGTATAACACAGTTGTAGAACTGAACGGATAGGTTATAGAATCGAACAACCCGGTAACAGAATGGATGCATACGGTTATGGAGTCGAACGACACGGATGTAGACACGAACGACACGGTTATAAAATCGAAAAATACAGACGCAGAAAGGAACGACGTTAGTAGAAATGAACGAAGAGTTTGTGAAATCGAAACACACGGATGTAGAACGACCAATAAATCATAGAATTAAGGATACAGTTGTAGAATCGAACGACGCACTTGTAGAAACCAACGAAAAGAGTGTAGAATCGAACGATAGAGTTGTAGAACTGAACAACACAGTTGTCGACACGAACGATATGGTCTTGTCGTCCGTCACACGTGGCTGCTGAGCGACGCGTGTCGTCCGTCGCACGTGGTTGCTGGGCGACACGTGTCGTATGTCATACGTGGTTGCTGCTCAGCAACCACACGTGTCGTCCGTCACACAAGGCCACAGAACGACCCAGTCGCACTGCTTGCACCTTAAATTTCTATCGATTCACACCTCATCTACATTTTGCTGGTTTTTTAAGCCACTTCTCACAATCGTAATGAGCTCCAGCTGCTTCAACAAAATTCTCAAAAGTTCATTATTTAAAAACATACTCCTTCTCAATGCATCTGACGCTCTCAACTGCAACAAATTATCTCCACCTGGCAACAGTAGTGAAAGACACACGAACTATCCGGTAATTTGGTTTTCTGAAATGCCAGCGTCTTCTATACAACCGCACTCTGCGCTGCGATACTATATTACACACGCTACATGTTCGTAATGACGGACGGATTAACACGCACGCGGTACCCACTGACGTAATAAGATGTTACCCGTTGATGCGGTGGGTTGATGACGTGATGACAACGACCTGTTGAATAGTATCGATCCTCGCGCACGTTTCGGAAAATCGTACTGTGGGACAAATCGGATTGCTTGAGAGGTTTATAATGGCGTGAATGCCCTTTCGCCGCGTGCTATAGTATGCATTACGCAGACACTAGATATCTGATACGGAGTTGCGTTTTTGCAGCGGTTTGCGAATGATGTTCGTGCTGGCGACTTGCTAATGCTGTTGGTTAGAGCTAATGTTTGACGCAGGGTGTTGTTTCACAGACTCTTTCAAGACGTCAGCAAAGACGTGGATTTTAGAAATTGGTGTTGGTTTGTATTCGGTGTGTGGTGCCAGTGAAACTCTTGCACAAAAATAATAATAGGAAGTGAATTAAGGATGTATGTATCTGGCGTTGGAGCTCGACTGGTAACGCACAGAAAGTGATTTTATCAGGCATCGGTAGTAGATGTGAACTGTAAATATTTCCAATGTTCTACACACCGTCTCAACCGAAGACAACCATTATATCAGCACATTGTCTTAAATAAACTCTTAATCAATGTCTCAATCATCACCTAAGCCAGTGTTTCAACCAGTCACAAAGAATATACTAACCAATGTTTCAAACATAGTCTCAACAAACGTCTCAACCAAAGTCACAAAGAATATATAAACCAATGGCTCAACCAATGCCTCAACCAACGTCTCAACAAATGCCATAACCAATTTCCTAAACAATGTCTCACCCAATCTGTCAGCTAACCTCAGGTCCGATATTGTTATGATATTGTATGCGTCTACCTAGCTCGGTTTTGGGAATAATGTTCGTTCATAACACACGAACCAAATCTAAGACAATTACGTTTGCAATTTGAACAAGTCATTAGTTTGTAGTGCTGGCCGTTTTCTAAGTCATACATCGGCGAACGCATTAATAGTGTTGAGAGAAAAACAAACACGAAAAGCCGCGCTCCGTCATTACTATATCTAACCATCGTTTATGTGGATCTAACGAGGCATTCGTCTCGAGAGATTTGTCGGTGCTGCGCAGAACGTACTTATGCTGTGAAAACGCCTTCTTTATCGATTGCAATAACCGTTCCTCAAAGCGGGCCTGGGACAAAACATGTTGACAAACGCTGACAATAGACGTACATAGCTCGTTAATTTACTATTCTTAGGATGACACTCGACGACGCATTAATGTGCTGATTCATCTCGGTCGACATTTGTCAACGATTTCCAGCTCAGTGACAACGGGAACACGGAGAAACATCAGTGATGACATCCGGCCATTAGACGGAGAACAAACGTGATGTTCAAACAAAGTATAGCGGGTTGATACGGAACGACGAGTAACGACAATTTTAAATGCATGAATATTTTTCCGTGTATGTGACCATGTCCTGTCGGCAGTTATGGAACAGTAAACATAACAGTCGACTAGTTATGGAAGACAAACTGAGGAGATGGTTGGATTGAGTGTCACCTTGCGATCACACGCACACATACACGCACGCACGCGCGCACACAGCACGCACACACACACACACACACACACACACACACACACACACACACAACACACACACAACCACACACACACACACACACACACACACACACACACACACACACACACACACACACACACACACACACACACACACACACACACACACACACACACACACACACACACACACACACACACACACACACACACACACACACACACACACACACACACACACACACAAACACACACACACGCACGCACGCACACACACACACACACACACACACACACACACACACACACACACGTACGAACATTGTCGACGAATGGCCGATGTTTTTGCGAAATTAATCTTAGACGAGACAGATAGAAATCGAAAACGGGTGAATCCACGATTCTACGAAGTGATCCTACAATAGACAAAGCTGATATAAAAAAAATATAATGACTCATGCAACACACCTCGCGAAGTGTAACAACAACTACTCGAGTGTCAACGGCGGCCTGGCCACGGAACACTCGGGTGAGACGTAATGTCATCATCAGCCAGGTCATTCCGTGGTCAGCCACCAGATGTTACGCATGTCCAAGTTCCAGATCCCGACCATTAGCGGCTTGATTTATGTTGTAAACGAGCGGTTGATGAATTACCCGAGACCGTAGCAGAGAGCCGCGACGACACGCTGTAGGTTGGTTGGTGTTGTTCCTTAATGCGATGTGCTGACGTTAAATATCTGTCACCGCGACATCGACAACATCTCGTTGTCCATCCAAGGTGGACACCATGACGCGGGGGGCTTGTCATCGATGTCTTTGTCCTCGGAAGTTAATACAAGACGTACGGACTTTACATTAGTAGCGCAGTGGCACAGTGGTTAGAGTTTCGGACTCTTGATTGAGAGAACGCGGGTTCGAATCATTTAAATCCCGTTGGGCATGTTCGTTCGTTCGTTCAGTCTTCATTGCTCTGGTAGCTGCATGAATGAGTACTTGGCTATAGGTAATGGTGGGTAGTTGTGTGTGATTAGTCTTCTCTAGTGTTCTCCAAGGTCCGCCAGGGAATAAAGTGAAAGCGCCTTGACCAATGCCGAAGACTGGACACCGCGCTATATAAGAATTTACCTGCTTTGTACAGGTGTATTGATATCGTGGACTTGGAGTTGCATTGCAAACCACAGCTATCGTTACTTTGGTGTATTAGTCTTAAGGTTTTATTATTTCCATGTGATGTACGAACATGTTATAGTTATAACTTTGTGTTGTCGACGTACGGTCTGCAGTTTATATAGGACGTATTCATGTCACATAGAGATATTGGCCTTGGGACTTTTGTGTCATTATTAACAATCGATGTTTCAGTTACGCCTCGTATTTTGGGTTGTCGTTTCCCTGCCTGACATACGAACGAAGAAAACAATCATATGTTTTAAAACAAAAATGTAGGGTTTAATTATAACATACTGGCGTTACATTAACATATACTGATCAGTGAGACTTAATAATATTTACACACGACACCTGAACATGACATTTGTGGTTCGGTTTTGGAACTTAAACGTGACATACGAACATACTTGGTGTTTGTGGTTTAATGTTACATTAACTTTACGTGTTCAACATTTGCGCAACTTGGAATAATAGTTGAAAGAACACTTGACGCTACGAAAAGTTGTATATCATAAACCAAATTAAAGTAAGTAGCTTATGTTTCTGACGTTGTTCAACAACTGTTCGTAATAGACGTACCCTCGAAGTTTAACCGCTTGTGAATCCATCGTAAGGTTTTCTGTGTGAACGCGGCATTAATGGTTAAAGTTTGACTTGTGGAGGTGTACGCCAAACTAATGGGCTTCGGGCATCACCATGTGGAAACGCTACGAAGGGAAGCGATCTAGAGGAAGATTGGCGAGACGTTAAGGAGTACTGGAAGTGCTCCTTATGTGAAAGGCTGGCGCAATACAGGCAGATCTGGAAACTACATGCTGAAGCCCTCGCCCAAACACGGGACACTGCGACTGCACAATGACGATGATGGATGATTCACATGTGCCTTGATCTTGTTTTCTGTGTGTTTTCGCAAAACACATGGACATTTCATTGGCACATTGCTGATCCGAAGTCAGCAGCCATCAATTTCCGGCGCAAATCGTTCGAACAAACAATGGGATTTTCGACACGAGCATAAGTAAATAAAACGGGAGGTGAACGGTTGGGAAAGAAAGAAGGTGCACAGATGGTGGAGAGGGAAGGGAGGTGAGGTAGATACAGACTGCGACGAAAGGACTGGGTGAAACGAGACGTGGTAGGAGTGGGAGAGGAACGGAAAACAACAGGACAAATAGAGGGGAATAGAGAAAGTTGGTACAGAAAGTAGTGCAGGATAAGTGACGAAAACGAAAGTGAAACCCATGATCGGAGCGAATGTCAGCCTCACACCTGACGACCGGGAATTATTAGGAGAACAACAACGAGCGGCCGGGGTAAAATGAATCACCGAGGTAATGTGAAATCTTGTTAACATATTTTATGTTTTACACTAGAAAGTATAAAACCACCCGAACAAGGTCACTCTAGCAGCCCACGTGACCAAGTAACGCATTATCGGACGTCATTACTTCTGAGCTGGTTTGTGAACTTCAGGAAGAGAATCAATATGATTTCACTTTGCTGCGGTGTACCTCTTTGGTTCAGCCTCCCGTATTTTCTTTGTGGCAACCAATACAACCGTTCGTCGTGTAAGAAATTGCGATTCGCGTAAACACGTCGCATTTCGCAGCGTTTAAATCACGCGCTCCAGTTTGGTGCTCGCGATAAGTTTATCAGGATCTTGCTTAATTTGACTAAATACAAATTCGCGTGATTTTCATCGGTCGCATAAACAACGCTGCGCGTCGCTTGGCGGTGTCCACGCTGTGATGTCGCGGAGTTGGGACAATCTCGCTTCACCGTCACGGCAGATCAATTGTCTAGAGGGACAAGTGATCGCCGTGCCTGGAATTGAATCCCCGACCGTATCACTGGAGACTATCTCTCGTCGACGACTCTTGACGGGGGTCGCTTGGACGGCGATGGACGATTACAAATCGAAAGTGGCGGCGGGTCGTTAGCCGGCTCTCAAATAAGTCGAGTCCCTTGTGGGCTGTGATACAGTGGACGGAGGCGAAACTGGCCTAATATACGCCTCGACCCTATTACCTGCGCAACGAGCGCCCGCGAAACAGTGGACTACATATATCAATAATGCACGCGTGTGTTTGTAAAGTGTGCTTGTGAAGGAGGCGAGCGTTATTTGAACCCGGATTGCGATTTTGTTTGCGATATGTCAATGGTTTACAATTGATATTGTAAAATATCATGGGATTTATGTTGACGACTACCGTCTTTAAATGGTCAAATAGTAATAATGTTAACGTTTTAAAATAAACAATAGAATAAGTGTTTAAATGTAATGTTAAACTTCCCCGGAAAACATAAGCACAATCTCACTGCAAGAAGAAAGTTACAACAACAAAAAATATTAGAAATATACGTGACTGATCCGAACACAGAGGCACTGTTATATACAATCCATTATTACTCATGTTATCTATGATATATGGACACAGTGGCAGTGTTGTCTACAATCCATTACCACGTATTTTATCTCTAATATCGTCCTTATTACACATCGTGCAACACACACACGCGGCTAGATTCTCTCATTACACGTGCAAACCATATCCGCATGCATAGACCCGCGGTCGACCCCAATCGACGCCCAAGGATTCATCACGCTATTCAATAACTCGGCCTTTTTTCGCCTTCATTACAATCTTAATTCGCCGGCTATCGGCCACTGGCGATCTGTCACCTCGTGAACGATGGCCGTGCCGGCGGATCGCGCGCCAATAAACCAGATCCCGTTCGCTGATTGCCGAACGCAGTATTTATTGCTGTTCTGGCACGTTGTCCTTTGCGCGAACAACCGCAGCGATCGGTGCATTGTTTTGACGGCCGCAGACGCTATATCCATCGGCGCAAATCTGATCTGGGTTAGTTCTCGCGGCGCGAGACTTCGTCCTAATGGTCGCCGGGGGAACGTGATATCCGATAGGAATGGAAAAGTCTTAGCAGGGCGCAAAGGGCGAGTTATCGGCGCAAATCGCGCCATGATTGGCTGTTTACGATGTGTACATTTGATACCAGAACGCAACCACGATCGGGACTTCGCGTGTAGCGTCGCCTTTCGCCGACGGCTGTAGTACAATAGGCAGGAAAGAGTCGGATCATGTTTCCACTTCTATATCCGCTTCCGGTGTGCTTCCGCGCCGGATATCACAACTTGGAGACCGATCGCTGTTTCACTTTCGCTGTTACGGTAGACGATTGAATTGCTTGTATTTCGGTGATGGCGTCAAGCGTACGTTTATTGCGGTGGCGTTACAAACTACCCGAAAGACGCTGCACACCATATCTTTATATATAGTAAATACATCATGTTAGCAGTAACGCCTTGTGTTACTTAACCAAAATATGGCAACATAGGGAAGACAAATCGCTCATGTGATATACGCATGAATAATTTCGGGCACTATCTAGCGTGACTTGGCATACAAATATCAGTGCGACTGTTTCGTGCACACGCAACCAAAACGTCGGAACGGTTTAATAATAGAAACACAAAGTCTCTACCGTATACGTTCTCCGCAGTGGCTCTTTGCTGTCCGATAAAAACAGTTGCCATGTGGCAATTAAAACGCTCATGTTTTGTGGCCTCTATTGCCATACGTTCGATGATAAACAATGACAATAAAACATTGTTCTTCTATTCGACCTGAATTAAGTGCACGATACATTCACGTTCAGTTCACGTGCATACATGCGAATCAACGCCGCCAATCGAAACAGCAATGCGTCTTCAGAAGTAATCTGGCGTGAAGATATATAAGACTATGATACGTAACACGTTTGACGTTACCAGTACGTGACGCGTTGGTCTAATTGGCAGCGTTGCAACATTGCAGCGATACGCTCAACATTTATGTGAAGGTATTTCTGAAATGGCCAAGCATTACATTCATCTGCAATTCTAGGAAATCTTAATTTAGCGCACGTAGAAAAAGTGTTTAGAGGTTGACCACTAAACCACACACGTGGAGTTCCCACGACTTGTAGGAATTGTAAGTTACTCTTAGTTCGGCTCCTCTTTGTCTAGAAAATGCCACTGCTGGGTTATGCCAGTTTTGACACGTGTAGCTGCCAAATCTGATGTGTTTACGGCCATGTTGGTACAGAAGTATTTTCAGTTATAAGCAACTTTCTCATCAAATCATTTTCAGGTAGGCAAAAGTCGTGTGTGTGTGTGTGTGTGTGTGTGTGTGTGTGTGTGTGCGTGCGTGCGTGCGTGCGTGCGTGCGTGCGTGCGTGCGTGCGTGCGTGCGTGCGTGCGTGCGTGCTTGCTTGTGCTTGCTTGCTTGCTTGCTTGCTTGCTTGCTTGCTTGCTTGCTTGCCTGAATAGACCTTGCGAACAAAACCAAACTGTGTTTTGTACGTGTCCAAAATTAAACCGAAGTATTATGTTCCTCATTTTAACATAAAAGTATATTCGTCGTTTTTTACATAGCGCGTAATTTCCTTAGCGCTAGAAAGTTTAGTAAGCTCAACGCGTGCTCGAGTTGATGTACGTTGCTTTCGCGATAAAGGTTTAGTCTGTAAATACAAAACGTTCGACCTTTAAGCGACCAGTACTGACACTTAGGGCAAAGCTTCGCGTCTCCATGCATGCACCAGCAAACAGTTTTGAAGTTTGGACACTCCCACACACCTAGCCGCAATTACAACCGATCGTCTTGCTAAACCTGACCTCGTCTGACTGTTTTCGGGTAACGTTGCGGACCACCTTGACTTAGATTGGGATACGATGTTGTTGAAGTCTACGCCACCTGTTATATGGCGTTTGATAAATCGAAGCGCGTGAGGTTACAATACCGCCATTAAGCCAGCAACGACGACGTTGCATTCATATCTTCCGAGAACGGGTGTAATGGGTTTCGGTCGGGCAGTATCGTCGCGAACGAAATTAATAACGTGCGCGGCTGTGTCTGACCACCGTGACAAACTACACGGATAATGTGCAGTACGTTGCCGCGACGTCGTATTGATATGTTCGTGACGCAGAGTCCACGTTCACGCGAATCACGGACAAGTTCAGCGCAATGAACGCATACTAATGTTACATCAATCTTGTTAGCCTCTTTTATTGGACGAGGTAAGGCACAACGCGGTCACGGTTCTAGGCAAATGTGTGTGTGTGTGTGGGCGGTACATGGGAATGTGTGTGTGTGTGTGTGTGTGTGTGTGTGTGTGTGTGTGTGTGTGTGTGTGTGTGTGTGTGTGTGTGTGTGTGTGTGTGTGTGTGTGTGTGTGTGTGTGTGTGTGTGTGTGTGTGTGTGTGTGTGTGTGTGTGTGTGTGTGTGTGTGTGTGTGTGTGTGTGTGTGTGTGTGTGTGTGTGTGTGTGTGTGTGTGTGTGTGTGTGTGTGTGTGTGTGTGTGTGTGTGTGTGTGTGTGTGTGTGTGTGTGTGTGTGTGTGTGTGTGTGTGTGTGTGTGTGTGTGTGTGTGTGTGTGTGTGTGTGTGTGTGTGTGTGTGTGTGTGTGTGTGTGTGTGTGTGTGTGTGTGTGTGTGTGTGTGTGTGTGTGTGTGTGTGTGTGTGTGTGTGTGTGTGTGTGTGTGTGTGTGTGTGTGTGTGTGTGTGTGTGTGTGTGTGGTGTGCGTGCGTGCGTGCGTGCGTGCGTGTGTGTGTGTACGCGCGTGTGCGTGCGTGCATGCGTGTGTGTCTTTATTGCGGGAACAAGGCAACGCCATAGAACAATTCCGATTAAACCGGTTAACATCACACATGACAGCAATACAATAAAATTGCAAGCAGCATACTTCGGGTTTATTTAATGCAATTTGCTAAGCAGTATACATATTGAATATAATTGAATATAATGTTAATAATATGACACACGCGTCACTTCAACACGAAGACCTCTGCGTGATACCACAGCCAGAGAACACCTTGTCTCTGCGCGCCATAACACCGTATCGACTGCGTAAAGACGTGACTGTTTTCTGCCTGATTGGGTTTGCATGACTGATACGGGTGTCAACAATCGGGGACAGTGTCAACCGTACACCAATCCCCGTAGAAGGGATCGTCAGTCGACAGGCAAGAATTCATTTGCAGAGCAGAAATAGAACGTCGCGTGAATTCCAGAAAGACCTCCCGGGAGGCAGACGCGCGATGGCGGGCAACGCAAAACGTTTCAACCGACGTAATACGTAATATCGGTGTTTGCTGTGGAACATTGTGATATCTTCAGTAGAACAGCAATATCTAGATTAAAAACTGATGTTGTTGCTGCAGCTATTCATATGCTAATATTATATTGTTGATAATATGGGTACTGTTAGCTGTAACTGATATTATATAGCTCTTATTACAGGTGTTACGGGTAATACGACGTATAAGACAGATACGACTATTGCTGATACGACGTATATGACCGATTATCTTTTGATTATTGATGCTGATATTATTACTGGTATTTTCGTTACTGCTGTTTCTACTGATGTTACTGTTACTACTAATAATATTGATATAGTGTTGATCCATTGAGTGATACAACTTCAATATCACAGGAAAACTTATTAGGTACAATATGACTAGGACAATTTGTGCGCCAGCGATTGGTTGCTACGGCAACCAAAATTCACAACGCCATTGCGTTGCTGATAGCTATTCCGGTAGTTATGACTACGACATGACGCCATCAACACACACGCTCATACATACACACACAGACACACGCGCGCGCGCACGCACACACACACACACAGAGACACA
>JAODUO010000700.1:65000-95000 GCA_025642075.2 Ridgeia piscesae
CACGCACACGCACACGCACACACACGCAGACACAAACACACACACGTCTACAATTCTTCTCTCCGTCTCACCACGCACCAACTCCAGCCGCTGCCGGTGAATCTGATTGGTGCATACTTGGTATTCATTGCACGTAATCGCAAAGGAACCGCTTTTTAATAAAATCAATAAGACGCCGCGAAATCCATATGAAGCGCTTGACTGGGTCGCGTTTAACGGCCTCCTTCCGCAGTGTGGTCGCGATCCGGGATCAGCGAGGCGTGATCCCTGCCCTCTGGCGGCGTCGCCTGATGCATATCGGGAGCGATAATAGGGGCGTTGGCGGCCGGTCGGGCCACAAATTAAAGGAGCACGCAACCGAAAGGATAAAAGTTCCCCCAGACCGTAAAGAATGTCGACTGTCTACTCCAGTCGTTGTTTTATTTAGTTGCTAATTACGAAACAGTATTGAGCTTGCCAGAGTGGCGACACTTTCATATTTGTTTTCAAAGCAAATTAAAGATAATACAAAATATGATACTCTCTTGAAATATGTAGGAATCTTTGTGATTGGAATTCGAATGCGAACCGATATTGTGGAAGTGCGTTGGCGGTGTTGATTGAGCTTGGAAATGGATCATCGTTGGGATTGTAGTTGCGTGCGTGAGTGTACATATTTAATGTTATAATAATACGGCCCACTCACCGTGTCGTTCATGCACGTTTGGCAACACGTGTCGACATATATTGTACTGCGCGTTGCTATTGCTGCAGAAGTCGACTGTTTAGGTTGTACCGAACTAGAATCAAACTTATGGGATGTATGTTGTACTGCGCGTTGCTATTGCTGCAGAAGTCGACTGTTTAGGTTGTACCGAACTAGAATCAAACTTATGGGATGTATATTGTACTGCGCGTTGCTATTGCTACAGAAGTCGACTGTTTAGGTTGTACCGAACTAGAATCAAATTTATGGCATGTATATTGTACTGCGCGTTGCTATTGCTGCAGAAGTCGACTGTTTAGGTTGTACCGAACTAGAATCAAACTTATGGCATGTATGTTGTACTGCGCGTTGCTATTGCTGCAGAAGTCGACTGTTTAGGTTGTACCGAACTAGAATCAAACTTATGGCATGTATATTGTACTGCGCGTTGCTATTGCTGCAGAAGTCGACTGTTTAGGTTGTACCGAACTAGAATCAAACTTATGGCATGTATATTGTACTGCGCGTTGCTATTGCTACAGAAGTCGACTGTTTAGGTTGTACCGAACTAGAATCAAACTTATGGGATGTATATTGTACTGCGCGTTGCTATTGCTGCAGAAGTCGACTGTTTAGACTGTACCGAACTAGAATCAAACTTATGGGATGTATATTGTACTGCGCGTTGCTATTGCTGCAGAAGTCGACTGTTTAGTTGTACCGAACTAGAATCAAACTTATGGCATGTATATTGTACTGCGCGTTGCTATTGCTGCAGAAGTCGACTGTTTAGATTGTACCGAACTAGAATCAAACTTATGGCATGTATATTGTACTGCGCGTTGCTATTGCTGCAGAAGTCGACTGTTTAGGTTGTACCGAACTAGAATCAAACTTATGGCATGTATGTTGTACTGCGCGTTGCTATTGCTGCAGAAGTCGACTGTTTAGGTTGTACCGAACTAGAATCAAACTTATGGGATGTATGTTGTACTGCGCGTTGCTATTGCTGCAGAAGTCGACTGTTTAGGTTGTACCGAACTAGAATCAAACTTATGGGATGTATGTTGTACTGCGCGTTGCTATTGCTGCAGAAGTCGACTGTTTAGACTGTACCGAACTAGAATCAAACTTATGGGATGTATATTGTACTGCGCGTTGCTATTGCTACAGAAGTCGACTGTTTAGGTTGTACCGAACTAGAATCAAACTTATGGGATGTATATTGTACTGCGCGTTGCTATTGCTGCAGAAGTCGACTGTTTAGACTGTACCGAACTAGAATCAAACTTATGGGATGTATATTGTACTGCGCGTTGCTATTGCTGCAGAAGTCGACTGTTTAGACTGTACCGAACTAGAATCAAACTTATGGCATGTATATTGTACTGCGCGTTGCTATTGCTGCAGAAGTCGACTGTTTAGACTGTACCGAACTAGAATCAAACTTATGGGATGTATATTGTACTGCGCGTTGCTATTGCTGCAGAAGTCGACTGTTTAGACTGTACCGAACTAGAATCAAACTTATGGCATGTATATTGTACTGCGCGTTGCTATTGCTGCAGAAGTCGACTGTTTAGACTGTACCGAACTAGAATCAAACTTATGGCATGTATATTGTACTGCGCGTTGCTATTGCTGCAGAAGTCGACTGTTTAGGTTGTACCGAACTAGAATCAAACTTATGGCATGTATATTGTACTGCGCGTTGCTATTGCTGCAGAAGTCGACTGTTTAGACTGTACCGAACTAGAATCAAACTTATGGGATGTATATTGTACTGCGCGTTGCTATTGCTGCAGAAGTCGACTGTTTAGACTGTACCGAACTAGAATCAAACTTATGGCATGTATATTGTACTGCGCGTTGCTATTGCTGCAGAAGTCGACTGTTTAGACTGTACCGAACTAGAATCAAACTTATGGGATGTATATTGTACTGCGCGTTGCTATTGCTGCAGAAGTCGACTGTTTAGGTTGTACCGAACTAGAATCAAACTTATGGGATGTATATTGTACTGCGCGTTGCTATTGCTGCAGAAGTCGACTGTTTAGACTGTACCGAACTAGAATCAAACTTATGGCATGTATATTGTACTGCGCGTTGCTATTGCTGCAGAAGTCGACTGTTTAGACTGTACCGAACTAGAATCAAACTTATGGCATGTATATTGTACTGCGCGTTGCTATTGCTGCAGAAGTCGACTGTTTAGACTGTACCGAACTAGAATCAAACTTATGGGATGTATATTGTACTGCGCGTTGCTATTGCTGCAGAAGTCGACTGTTTAGACTGTACCGAACTAGAATCAAACTTATGGCATGTATATTGTACTGCGCGTTGCTATTGCTGCAGAAGTCGACTGTTTAGACTGTACCGAACTAGAATCAAACTTATGGCATGTATATTGTACTGCGCGTTGCTATTGCTGCAGAAGTCGACTGTTTAGGTTGTACCGAACTAGAATCAAACTTATGGGATGTATATTGTACTGCGCGTTGCTATTGCTGCAGAAGTCGACTGTTTAGACTGTACCGAACTAGAATCAAACTTATGGCATGTATATTGTACTGCGCGTTGCTATTGCTGCAGAAGTCGACTGTTTAGTTGTACCGAACTAGAATCAAACTTATGGCATGTATATTGTACTGCGCGTTGCTATTGCTACAGAAGTCGACTGTTTAGGTTGTACCGAACTAGAATCAAACTTATGGGATGTATATTGTACTGCGCGTTGCTATTGCTGCAGAAGTCGACTGTTTAGGTTGTACCGAACTAGAATCAAACTTATGGGATGTATATTGTACTGCGCGTTGCTATTGCTGCAGAAGTCGACTGTTTAGGTTGTACCGAACTAGAATCTAACTTATGGCATGTATATTGTACTGCGCGTTGCTATTGCTGCAGAAGTCGACTGTTTAGGTTGTACCGAACTAGAATCAAACTTATGGCATGTATATTGTACTGCGCGTTGCTATTGCTGCAGAAGTCGACTGTTTAGGTTGTACCGAACTAGAATCAAACTTATGGCATGTATATTGTACTGCGCGTTGCTATTGCTGCAGAAGTCGACTGTTTAGGTTGTACCGAACTAGAATCAAACTTATGGCATGTATATTGTACTGCGCGTTGCTATTGCTGCAGAAGTCGACTGTTTAGGTTGTACCGAACTAGAATCAAACTTATGGCATGTGTGCGGGAGTCTTGCTTGCACAGCGGGCGCCACATTTTCATGGATTATCCTATGACCACGTAGGTATAAGGTGACAACAGCATATCTTTCTCAAAATGCCCCACAAATGCCAATATACCCGTCTTTTATAGTGTATAGCATGTGTTCGGAACGTAAAACGCAATTTAGCAGTTGCAAGGACCACATGCTCATGGCAGATACTTCGAGGAAAAGACCCATGCCTCGGGGATTTTGTAACAAGAAGTATAATCATAATAACACAAGTTTTATTAGCAACTCAACTGAGTTGGAGTTGACATTTACAATAGATTACAATTAACTCATCAAAACATCATACAAATACAATAGAAATACATTTGATACCGCAAATCATACCATATTAATAGCCTTTTTACTGACAGTTGTATAAAGCCCACGGTATAAAGGAGTTACGGAATCTATTCGTTCTAGTAACTGGTAACGGGTACACATTTTGTTGTCTAACATTATATTCGATGTGTCTTTTGTCAGGCAGCAGATAATTTAATATGTGTGTGCCGACTTTAATTTTATCAAAATATTTTTGACAAATGCTGTCCCGTCTTATATTCAACGTATCCAGGTTAACACGTATTTCCGCGTAACCCAATCCAGGAAAAGTACATTTTAGTGCCCTTTTTTGTATAACTTCAATATTGTCAGACAAATATTGGGGCAAGTTAGTGTGCCATACAGGACATGCATATTCTAGAACTGGTCTCACCACACTAACAAAGTAGCAGCTGCCATCGTATGCTTACGTGTGTACTAATAGTATAACAATACAAATACTACTTGACAACGTTGCTGGACTGTAAATGATCAGTATTCACTTCTGTTCAACCCTATTTCCGACGCACTATCGTAAATTCTTCATTGTTTGCACGATTTGTTAATTTTTTTGAAACTTGTTATGTGTTACTGAATCGTCTGCTGCACATATAATTTTCTATTTGTTTAATTGACTGATTCATTGATTGATTAATGTATTCATTCATTTAATCATTCATTCATATGTTTGTTTTATAGATTTATTGATTTCAAAATTCACCTGTTTATAGGCCGGTTGTCAGGTGTTTGTTGTCAGTTTCTAGGTATGACAATTACGTGAAAGGTCCCACATCTTGTGGTCTCTTGTTTTATTACCACGAAATATAGGGGCCCGCCAGTACCGCACGGCTAAAATGTACCTTGGAAGTTGACCTCAATAGAACTCTCCATCGTGGTGCCGCGTGCTTTCTGGCGCTACACACAGACATAATACGTTATTCGATACTTCAGCGCACATTCATAACAGAGTAATTAGGCAGTTAGTAATTGGAAAATTTTCAGCATTCACTCGATTTAGCCCAACACCCGGTGCTTACCGAAGACGACCCCTCATGGCTCAGGTGGCGCTACGGTGTCATGTTGACACGTTTCGCCTGCTATGACAATGTTACTCTCTGTCTCTCTGTCTCTGTGTCTCTCTGTCTCTCTGTTTCTCTGTCTCTGTCTCTGTCTCTGTCTCTGTCTCTGTCTCTGTCTCTGTCTCTGTCTCTGTTCTCTGTCTCTGTCTCTGTCTCTGTCTCTGTCTCTGTCTCTGTCTCTGTCTCTGTCTCTGTCTCTGTCTCTGTCTCTGTCTCTGTCTCTGTCTCTGTCTCTGTCTCTGTGTCGTGTCGTGTCTGTGTCTGTGTCTGTGTCTGTGTCTGTGTCTGTGTCTGTGTCTGTGTCTGTGTCTGTGTCTGTGTCTGTGTCTGTGTCTGTGTCTCGTGTCTCGTGTCGTGTCCGTGTCCGTGTCGTGTCCGTGTCCGTGTCCGTGTCTGTCGTGTCGTCGTGTCTGTCGTGTCCGTGTCCGTGTCGTGTCGTGTCCGTGTCCGTGTCCGTGTCCGTGTCCGTGTCCGTGTCCGTGTCCGTGTCCGTGTCGTGTCCGTGTCGTGTCGTGTCTGTCGTGTCCGTGTCCGTGTCCGTGTCCGTGTCGTGTCGTGTCCGTGTCCGTGTCCGTGTCCGTGTCCGTGTCCGTGTCCGTGTCCGTGTCCGTGTCCGTGTCCGTGTCCGTGTCCGTGTCCGTGTCCGTGCCGTGCCCGCCTCGCCGTCGCCTCCGTGCCGTCGCCTGTCCGGCCTGCTGCGCCGTGGCCGTGGCCGTGGCCGTGGCCGTGGCCGTGTCTCCGCCTCCGCCTCCGCCTCCGCCTCCGCCTCCGCCTCCGCCTCGCCTCCGCCTCCGCCTCCGCCTCCGCCTCCGCCTCCGCCTCCGCCTCCGCCTCCGCCTCCGCCTCCGCCTCCGCCTCCGCCTCCGCCTCCGCCTCCGCCTCCGCCTCCGCCTCCGCCTCCGCCTCCGCCTCCGCCTCCGCCTCCGCCTCCGCCTCCGCCTCCGCCTCCGCCTCCGCCTCCGCCTCCGCCTCCGCCTCCGCCTCCGCCTCCGCCTCCGCCTCCGCCTCCGCCTCCGCCTCCGCCTCCGCCTCCGCCTCCGCCTCCTGACGATAGTGACTTGAAACTTCGGTATATTTGATTGTGCCAAATGTATGTAAATAGCGAACTGGCGTGATTGACTGCCTTTCGCGTAACAGATGAAATGCTCTGAAATCCCTTACGTTGACCTTATTTGCAAGGTGGCTATATTATACAGGCGTTTGAAAAACTAGTTTTTACTGAATAAATGAACTAATGATATTTGTCGGCAACACAATGTGTTTAGAAAGGGTAGAGGAGATGCGGATTAACATACACATGATGCGGATTAACGTACACATGATGCGGATTAACATACACATGATGCGGATTAACATACACACATACTCGTAGAATTGCCGCATGTTACCAAATTCCACACATGTTCTAATACGCAGTGACAGTAATGGACCATTTCGCACGATGCATATGTTTACTTCGTAACTAATTTGTAAATAGAAGCACGAGAAGTAGAAGGTTAACCATTGGCTGCCATGACCACAAGCTTTGCTTTGGTGATAAACATTCATGATGCATATTGCGGCGTTCTTAAAAATGTCCAAGGTGTTTGAATCTTAGTGAATCATGATGGGATTTTATTAATACGTTACTTATAATAGATCATCCGGACGTTCGCACCGTATATTTCAAACTCATTCCTTTAAGCAGATGGTTCTCGCCAAACCAACGCCGATTAATTTCCGGAATATGTTTTAGACCAGGCATCGTCTTAGTTTCATCGTGTGTGGTCCGTGTGTCTTGATATAAATCCCGATTAAACATATCGTGTGAGAAGGCAAATGTGTCACCCAAGTACTGACGCACATATACATTATTATGTCTTTTCGTTAGCAACGACAAACCAAAGCTGGTAAACCAATTATTAAAACCAACAGTCTACCATTTTTTGGGCATTGTGTGTATTCTGTTTTGGGCATGGTGTGTATGCTGCTTTTTGGCATTTTGTGCATGCTGTTTACATTTGCAATTCAACGGGAATCACAGCGAGATTCCCCTGAGAGTTGAAGACACCAAGATGACACCGAGTCTTCTGTTAACAAATGTGTACAATGGCCGTGTTTTGTCCAGCGGTGTAAGTGGCGCACGCGACTATGAATAGGCGAGGTATCCTGAGAGCGAATGGGAGACAGTGGCGAGAATTGGCGACGTCAGCGCGCATCTTAATAAAACACGGGAATGCACTCAGCCGAGATTGAGGCGAGCGCCAGACATGCGGAACCTGTCCATTTGAGGCAGCCCAATTGCGTTGACGAGAGACATGACTATGATCATTCAAGATCAGGTCGCGTTATGCCGTGCGGTGGTTCAATGGCGATGTTCCGTACGTGAGCGTAAAGCATAGATGGAGTTGACTGCTGTTGTACTGAATGTGTCATGGGTGGTGAACTGTCAACGTGGATGGTAAAGTGAAAGGAGGGGATTATTTGTTCACACTACAAGTCCATGATTTTGCAACGTATTCACACGTTGTGGCCAAGGTTTCTCTTTGCGTAAAGCCGTACACATACTCGGTTTGTTTTGTGTCGCAGATGACAATGAAAGCCTTCTCTTAAATGAAAACGTAATGTCCGACTGAACAATACTGAGGGCTCGACGGCGGGTAATATTGTTGGGTTCTGGTGTCCCGTCGGAACATTCATAACTATCTACTACTGATCTGACTGACCACTTTGTGTCATACCTGAAAAACCTATCTCACTATAATCACAGTTGTCTATGATTGTAAAGATTCATTGTTCAAACATAGTATTCTTCATATAATTAACACAAGAATGACAAACACGTAAATAGTTGTTGTAGTGGGCATAGACAAAATGTTTTGTTGCAAGAAATAATAAACGTTACATTGGACAAAATTACAATATCCGCGAGAAAATGATCCGTCTCTACCAGACATGTTATTAACATTAGGTAGAACTTCAGTGATACGTCACCACACTATAATAGTTTTGTTTTCGTGTTACGACTAATTATACCAACCACCATCCGAACTATGGCAATAACACATATAAATAATGTGATTTCTAGTCAAGTGGTGGTTAGTTAATGGGTACGAAATGGAGGGGTGAGAATGAAATCCTAGAAAATATAATTATATTATATGTGCATACGTGAAGTGAGAGCGTTAAAAAATACTAATCAACCAGGAAAAAAGGGTGTGCGTGAGTGTGTGCGTGTGTGTCCGTGTGTGCGTCAGGTTGCGTGCGTGTATGCATGTGTGTATGTGTACGTATGTGCATACATGTGCCTTCCGTGCGTCTGTGTGCATACGACAACAATTTTCCCTGTCTCTGTAATAATCGTATAAATGAAAACAAAACCAAAAATGCAATCAAGTTACGTTTTCAACAAAACATATTTCGCGTATATCATAAACAAGACCTTGTAAGTTATTTTTTATAATCACTACACGTTTGAAGAAAGGAATTACCCAATCAGGCACGGTGCAATGTTGCCTTGTTGCATTACTTTTGGTAATGAATTTAGCAAGAAACACAGAAATAATTATCGAAGCAATTCCAAAGCGTGATTAATTTGCATTTTATTCACCCATCATCGCGACAATGAAGAGAAGAAAGCAAGGTCGACAGTAGAATGAATGTGGATACAATTTGGGTCAGTTACTTTAATTATCACCGAACCGAAATAAATGCTATGGAAAAAGGAGTTAGAACAATTTACAAACCATGGCAGCAACGTTGTTCTTGGAAAATAGATCTAGCATTACTTCAATGAAACGACTTTCAGATAAATGTTTGGAAAAAGACATGTTCCTTTTGATAAGACAAACTGGTTGTGGTCGATACATGTGTGGTGTACACAGATGGCAGAATGATGAGTTGGGGCAAAATATGCGGCGGCCAAGTCACACAGTGCAAGGTCACGTGGATCGCCGGTGTGGGACTGCAAAGATGGATGCATCTACTTCGTAGTTTAATACACATGTTTCATTTTGCCCCAGTCGCCCCTACATTACCCAGTTCCTTGGCACGACTTATCGGGGGAAACGCGACACGATTTGTCTTATATAGCGCGTGACATTTAAACCGGGAGTTGGATGGGTGTCTTTCGGGTACGGGATTACAGCACCAATCAATTGTACCTGCCACCACCAGCCGGTCTGGTGAAAGCGATGGATATATACAGAGAAGAAAATAAACTGACGAGTGTTGCTCTGCCCCAGTTGCGGTCTACACTGAACTAACATTGGGAGCGTTGCACGTGTTTAGCGATCAATGGGCGTAACCGAATTTCGCTCCACGTAGTCCATGTTTTTGGAGCGCCGTGGCACTGTTGATAAAGCATCCGACTCACAGTCCGAGTTCGAATCCTAGACGAGTCTTGGATCAGTTCGCTCACTGTACCAGTTCATTCAGTTATGTATACACGACTATTTGATTACAGACTATGGTGGTATATTTATACCAATACTCTGAGCGTATTAGTAACAGCATGGCTGAATATTTTCCCGCGAAGTCGAAATGATATTCGATTGAACACGTCTGGCAGGCAGTAATGTGTAAACCGCTTCTTATATTCCGAAGGAGTGGATACCTCGCTAAATAAGGACTTACCTCTGTTCATGCTGCCATATTGCGTATACCGGACGGGCTTAACGTGTTAAACAAGAACTCGTTTGTACAAGTTCACTCTCAATGATGGTAGACATGATTAATGGTAACCAATTATAGAACAGTTATATTTTTTCAAAGTAAAAAGGTGGGTTACTATACAACACTATCAAATATGTCGATCCGTTCTGACCTCGCTACATTTCCTTCCCTGTCGCACCTGTCCAATCAAACAGTGTCTCGACTTCTCTGTGACGCAATAACCGCGCGAAAACAGTCATCTGCAAATATCCGCCTATATCTATTTCCGTGTACTCATTCACATAGCTGAATTAAAACGGTACGGATTGAGTGAATGAGCACAAAATTGCACCATGTAAACTATACACCATGTACATAACATACCTACCGGACAGGTGCTGTTACATAGGCTGATGCTAGAACAAACGGTTTGTGACAGACGGATTAGGACGGCAGATACCTTGGCCGAGGCCGCCTCATCAGCCGAACAACGTCACGTGATCGATTAAGGTCTGAAAGCTTTTCCATTTACCGACGGCGGGTTGTTTCCAGTGCACTTTGCGAATGGCCGCAACAGCTGTGATTGTGATGGAGACTCAAACGTACTTTCGGAAGAAAACAACGTGAAAATGCAATTTATTGACATCATTGTTGTTGCTGTTATCGTTGTTATTGTTGTTGTTGCTGCTGCTGTTGTTGCTGCTGCTGTGGATTTAGCGCACACATTGATTAAAAGGACATTAAAGCTGCTATTAGTTGCGCGAAATCAAGATTACACACGCGTTTCCTTCGGGATAATTCGAATCCACTTTGTGCACTGAGCACATGTATCGCCTTCCGATATTGCACGATTCGTCGTTTGCTTAGCTGAACGAACTTGCCGGCGCACGTCCTCATTCCGCGCAGAACGGCTCGGGTGAAATGATTGTCAAGCGAACAAAACACGCGTATATGTTTCTCAGTAATCTGTTCTTTCCAAACTGTCCGTACGCTATGGAGTTTTGCACAATACGCGCGAGAGAAGATCCTAGTGTTGTATCACAGGGAACGACGAAGCAAATCTATACTTTCCCTTCCGTTTCCGAGGTCGGCACGATGGTATTCAAGACACGCCAAAGCGTTCATGGCGGATGATCCGCCCGCGACGGAATCTCTGGGATCTCCAGCGTACGTGCGTCGCCGTTAATCCGATTGCAGAGATAAAATAATTTAATATCGAAGCGCAGTTGTGCGAGCCGGCAGGAAATTGTCGCCGACTCTGTCAGTACGTTAATGTGGCGCAGCGCCGACGGTGGGTCAGGCGTGACTAACTGTCTCATCGTAGGCCGAGGCACGTCGAGAGGGCAACGGACGGCGGACGACCGACGGCCGCTGATGGCATCTCGCTCCGGTGGTTCTGTACGATCGAGTGGGGCTCGACCGTGCGGTGCGGGTAGAATGACAATGATATGCTGCTGTCTGTCGGGAAACGTGTCATTGTCATTAGTTGTTTCGTTTGGGATGTGGTCTCGGTGGTTGAACTTGAGGATTGGTTTAGTTGTGTTCAGAAATGTCTTTTTGTTCATTCGTTTTCCCTATGCGTCAGCGTGTTTTGTGCTTGAGCAGAGGTTTCGTTCTGTCGCTCTTTCGTTTTCGCTCTCTCTCGTCCATCCTTCAACGTCCTCATTCTCTCCCTCTCTCCTCCCATTCTATCCTCATCACACACACACAAGCGCGCACACGCACACACGCACACAAGCCGCACACACGCGCACACACGCACACGCCGCACACACGCACACACGCCACACACGCACACACGCACACACGCACACACGCACACACGCACACACGCACACACGCACACACGCACACACGCACACACGCACACACGCACACACGCACACACGCACACACGCACACACGCACACACGCACACACGCACACCGCACACACGCACACACGCACACACGCACACACGCACACACGCACACACGTACACACGCACACACGCACGGACGCACATACGCACACACACACACACGCACGCACGCATTTTTCATGCCTATCAACATTTCCCTCTGATCTCTCCTCCTTCTCTCCCGCTTTGTCCACGCATTTGGAGAATCTGAATGCAGAACCTACTCCTTATTTCATCGATTACGATGGGTACTTTCTAGATGCAACATATTTATTTTATAACTGTTTTTCACCGAACATAATTATACCCACCAGTCTCCCAGTTGTTCTCAGACGAGTGTATCAGAGACACATTACGAGAAAACCCCCGCAGCTTTCCTTCCTCACCTCACGTAAGACGTAAGACGTAGGTCCGCCATTATCCAATCAAAGATTCCTTTAAAAATAGCTTTATACAAGGATTTCTGTGAGGACATATTTTGTGTGGAATGAGTATAATATTTTTGTGGAGCGTGGCATCAGAGCTGTCAAATTACGACAGATGACAGTCGGTGTTTGTCTGCGTATTAATACATGTGTAATTTTGACTGGTGATGTCAACACGAGAGATCACTGTCTGATTCTAGCAGGAATGAAGGGGTGTCAGGTCTAACACAGGTTTGTGTGAAACTAAGATATTAGAACTTCACGAATTTTCCAGGGCACGTCTACAAGTGGAAGTTAAATAAGCTGTGAAATGTTCAATAACAGGCGTATTTAAATTTGATAGGAAACAAAGGAAACATAATAATGGACGCCTATGGAAAAATCAAGTGCAGTCTTAGGCCACCAGGTCAACGTCATCAACGACGAGACACACGAACACAGCCGGGCGATTCCTATAGTAATCAAATACGTTAACAGCGTATGCTGGCGTAAAGGTAATTAGTTGTGTTCTCGTGAGAGCGTGTGAGTGTCCGACACAGCCTTCGTACGCGCCTCCTGCTCCGTCGGGTCAGGGGGGAAGGCGGTCGAACTATCCCCAGGGCTGCCCACCGTGGTCGAGGCGGTAAAAAATGGCGGACATCTTTCCGACTTGTCTGGCACTTCTGATCAGACAGGGATTGGGGTGGGATAGGGGTATACCTGGCGGTTCCCACGATTTCCCGGGTCCGTGGTTTGGTCTGAAAACGTCCCGGGGCGTGTTTGTGAAGTCGTGGATCTATTTTGCACGCACGTAGAGGGGATTTGTGGTGTTTGGGAGAAACGAGATACAGCGCGCTAGACAGACAGACAGACAGACAGACAGACAGACAGACAGACAGACAGACAGACAGACAGACAGACAGACAGACAGACAGACAGACAGACAGACAGACAGACAGACAGACAGACAGACAGACAGACAGACAGGCAGCAGGCAGGCAGGCAGGCAGGCAGGCAGGCAGGCAGGCAGGCAGACAGGGAGGCAGGCAGGCAGGCAGACAGACAGACAGACAGACAGACAACAGGCAGACAGACAGACAGTGAATGTTCGATTGGGGACGTTTCCAAAACTATAAAATAACGACACAGCCGTATCGGGGTATCGCGGAATGGTGGCTTGTTTATACCGACATACATACCAGCCGTCTGACAGCGATCAGGTTGTCCTGACCCGATCCACGGCAGAATTGTCGGTGGAACACCGCAATCATGGCACGGAACAGGTAGTTACATCGCGACCGGGATCGATGCGTGGGTGTGACATCGACGGGGGCGGCCTGGCCCCTGCCCCCGAGGGCTGCGTCGTTAGTTTAGTAGACATTGATTGCACCAGTTGCCGTGAGTTCGATAACCGACCACGGGATCGACGCTACCGACCACGGACACGCCCAAACAAACGGCGTTCGTCTTCGCGTGTCGCCTGGTGTGCCGGGTCAATCCGCCTCTGCCGTCACGACGCACCGCCGTTGTCGCGGCAATGAGGACATTGAATGCACAACTCATCGTTACCCAGTCGCAGCGGCGTCTTTGGTGAAAACATCTTCCCTCTCGCCAAGCAAGATGCTTTCGTTGGCATCTGCTCGGACGGCGATCTCGCGCGATCTCGTTAAGAGGCTGTGTAAATGTAAACAAATCCAATAAAAAATTGGATAGGCTCGATGCCACCCACCCACCCATTCTACAATTAATGCACGAAGGCGGCTCGTACACATATCTACCACTGTCTATAGCCAGGTACTCATTTAAACAGCTGAGTAACTGGAGCAATGTAGAGTGAAAAACTTGCCCAAGGTTTTAACACCGCAGCACAGGATTCGAACCCGGGTTTTCTTAGTCGAGAGTCCGAAGCTCTACCCCGTTTAGTAAAACGTTCACATTGTACCACGTACCATGTATAATTGTGTATACACACAGGGTGCCATTTGTCTCTATTGAAAACAATGGTTAGAACACAGTATACGTCAGTAAATTGCAACAGTGTTATTATATCCCAAACAAACTAACCACATGTTTACAGCCACATTTGAAAATGTATATAAAGAGCAGAATTTATCCCCATTTTCTATTATCTGTGAACTACTAGTCACTTTTCCCTAAATAATTGTTATTGTAAATAATGGACCCTTCTCCCATCCACCCACTCATCCGCATTCAATTTTTTATTATTTGAATTTGAATTTAATATATATATATATATATATATATATATATATATATATATATATATATATATATATAAAACAGCTCCTAAATCATGACGGAACGGAGATATTGGGGTGTAGCCGACAAAAACAGGTATTATATTATTACAAAGACTTATAATTTCAGTTTCTCTATAGTAGACTAACGTGTAGTAAATATATTTAACAGTAATCTCCTGACTGACTGACAACATGTCGAATACTACTGATGCATTAATCGCCATAGTGACCGGCTCCTTGGTAATTTCAAAGAGCCCGAAGGAGCTCCTTAGACTGGGGCGTGGCCGCTAGAAAATAGATTACTTCTATTCTCGCGAGAGTCACGTGGCGGCGCCAATGAGTAAACTGACCTCATGTGGTTGCGGTCTCGCGCCGATTACGCGGACAAATCACTCGACGGTGAACCGTGCGTGCTTCGAAGACACGCTGAGAGGCGCGGACAGTGTAGTGGTTAGCACATCCGCCTGGCACACCGGCAACCCGGGTTCAATACCCGGTCATGACAGTCATGGATGGTATATTTGGTGTTAAAACCTGACTGTCAGCATTGGGGGACTTTGTATCCTTCGAGACACGGAGAATCACGCCAATGCCGGCCCCGTTTCAATTTGGGACCATCCTCGTCGGTCGGCTTGGTGTAACTGTTCTGAAAGAAACTGACTAGTTCAATGATACCTTATAACCACGTTGTGATCACAATATATACAGACTAGTCAGTTAATAGAACCCTGCCGAGTGCTGGAACCAACTAGAACTAGACCCGCACGCTGCACGCAAGTTCGTGAATCGTGCTACGGTGATTGGCGTCAGAGTAAATATATCGGTACACGTGATGCCTACACATTGTGTTGTTGTTGCCGCGGGGTGTGTGTTGACGCGACAACGCCTCCGCTGTCTTCACATTGTGGTGTTGTTGTTGCCGCGGGGCGTGTGTTGACGCGACAACGTCTCCGCCGCCTTCACATTGTGGTGTTGTTGTTGCCGCGGGGCGTGTGTTGACGGGACAACGTCTCCGCTGCCTTCACATTGTGATGTTGTTGTTGCCGCGGGGCGTGTGTTGACGCGACAACGTCTCCGCTGCCTTCACATTGTGGTGTTGTTGTTGCCGCGCTTTCACGCAAGTTCGTGAATCGTGCTACGGTGATTGGCGTCAGAGTAAATATATCGGTACACGTGATGCCTACACATTGTGTTGTTGTTGCCGCGGGGCGTGTATTGACGGACAACGCCTCCGCTGTCTTCACATTGTGGTGTTGTTGTTGCCGCGGGGCGTGTGTTGACGCGACGTCTCCGCTGTCGACCCTGGAGCGAGTCATGTGGTGGTCCGTTGAGGACGCGGTGTCTCCGTTCCCTCGTATCAGTCCGGCAAAACAAGACCATCGTTGTTGAAACATTTTGTGTCTCTTTTGCCTGCCCCATTGGACTGGTACAGTTATATCAGTGTGAGCCACCATGCACACTTGACTGCAAGTTATGATGCTTTGACCGCATTCGTCCTAGGTTTTTTTTTATAATTACGTCCAATTAAACGTACAGTATACCGCTTACAACGACTTTTCGCTTATAACGAATACAGTAATTGGTCCCGAT
Source organism: Ridgeia piscesae (assembly GCA_025642075.2). Classification (NCBI taxonomy): domain Eukaryota; kingdom Metazoa; phylum Annelida; class Polychaeta; order Sabellida; family Siboglinidae; genus Ridgeia; species Ridgeia piscesae. Next base: position 81,096 of record JAODUO010000700.1, read on the forward strand.
TGATCTTTTTGAATACCGAGTGTCTATGACAAATGTTCGGATATGCCGAAGCATTCTGTCGATATCTGTGGCCGAAATACCAAAGGGCAAAACTAATCGGGTATAAGGAATCGATGATGTGAAGTAAACGAACTGAAGGTCTGAACTCTCATTTTACGTTGACTTCTACGGAAAGTAAAGTACGTGACTCATTACTGAGATGATGTGAAGTAAACGAACTGAAGGTCTGAACTCTCATTTTACGTTGACTTCTACGGAATAAAGTACGTGACTCATTACTGAGATGATGTGAAGTAAACGAACTGAAGGTCTAAACCCTCTCATTTTACGTTGACTTCTACGGAATAAAGTACGTGACTCATTACTGAGATGATGTGAAGTAAACGAACTGAAGGTCTGAACTCTCATTTTACGTTGACTTCTACGGAATAAAGTACGTGACTCATTACTGAGATGATGTGAAGTAAACGAACTGAAGGTCTGAACTCTCATTTTACGTTGACTTCTACGGAATAAAGTACGTGACTCATTACTGAGATGATGTGAAGTAAACGAACTGAAGGTCTGAACTCTCATTTTACGTTGACTTCTACGGAGTAAAGTACGTGACTCATTACTGAGATGATGTGAAGTAAACGAACTGAAGGTCTGAACTCTCATTTTACGTTGACTTCTACGGAATAAAGTACGTGACACATTACTGAGATGATGTGAAGTAAACGAACTGAAGGTCTGAACTCTCATTTTACGTTGACTTCTACGGAATAAAGTACGTGACTCATTACTGAGATGATGTGAAGTAAACGAACTGAAGGTCTGAACTCTCATTTTACGTTGACTTCTACGGAATAAAGTACGTGACTCATTACTGAGATGCTACACTGAATTGTTAGCTTCTCGTTAGTAAATTTAACGCCTATTTGTGTTAATAAGACAGAAGTGCTTGTGAATTTCAGACATATCGAATTTGGATATGCCAGGGCAAAGAATAAATTTGCCGGTACCGATCAATTCGTTACACTATATACAAATTATGTCTCATATATGTGTTTTCGCAAAAAACATCAGATTATTATCTTTGTATTGTCGTTTGACCTACATTGCTTTAATTCTTCACTAGTGTCTTGTTTCGCTGTGTAATACATCCAAGCGTACATGTATTTTATCCACATTTATCTACGCGTACCCGGCACGTTGTCGAGGCAGCATTACCACCACTTACGCCTTAACGACAAACGTAATCCACACGAGTGTATGACGCGCAATAACCAGGCGTTTGCAAAAGAACTGGTGACGTCATATTATCAATAGACCTTGACCTTTAATCACTGCGCAGCGTAAACCGATCCCACGTGCTTTGAGGGTAGACATGTGAGCACGTTTTGTTACGAAGACCGTGGGGGATTTTATCGCATGTCTTGCCTGTAACAAAAACGGCAGCTTGGCTAGGCGCTCCACTCTGATGACATATTGATCGCGCAAGGCGCTCGTAAGAAAACTGTTAGCGCGGTTGTTCCTGCAGATTATTGATGTTTTGAAAACGGATCCGGCGTTCTGCCGCAATAGCTGTTGCATGAAGGAAACATCGAATGTTAGGCCAGAACATCGCTCAAAGCGTTTTGTCGCGTGGAATGTTGAGGGGGAGTGGTTGGTATTTCTATCAATACCATAAATACATTTTCCTGTCTTCCGGCTGTGGGCAGGTATTTGACAGCGTGGGCGACTTCAACGGCCATTTGATAACAACAATTGAAGCTGCATGTTATTTCAAACATTCACATCACCATTTATATATATATATATATATATATATATATATATATATATATATAATATATATATATATATATATATAAAATATATATATTATATATATATATATATATATATATATATATATATATATATATATATATATATATATATATATATATATATATATATATATATATATATATATATATATATATATATATATATATATATATATATATTATATATTATATATATTATATATATATATATATATATATATATTATATATATATATATATATATATATATATATATATTTTATATATATATATATAATATCATATATATAATATATATATATATATATATATATATATATATATATATAATATATATATGTATATATGTATAGTTGTTATATGTGTATAATATAAAGTGTGTGTATGTGTGTATGAGTTGTGTATGTGTGTATGAGTTGTGTATGTGTGTATGAGTTGTGTATGTGTGTATGAGTTGTGTATGTGTGTATGAGTTGTGTATGTGTGTATGAGTTGTGTATGTGTAGTTGTACGTACACATTACGCTCATATTTATGAGTAAAAACATATACATTTATGTACATATATACGCACCACACATACGCACGTACACGCACACATACACAGTGCACATGCACGTACACATGTAAACATACACGCGCGCACACCACATATAGACAAGCCTTCACGCATACAAATGCATTGGTTTCCAAAACCTGTTCGTGTGTGTGGACACGATCCCTTACGTTTTTCCACGACGATATTTCACTGCGTTTTTATGCCGTAGCAAAAGGACTTACTTATTTGATAAATCCTCTGCGAACTTGTTTTCCGACGATGGCCATCTCAAAGTTCAAACAACCACTTGTCTAGACGACGCAAGGAACTCGGAATATATTTTGCATGAGCCTAATCCGTTACATCCATATGTCACTGTCAACTAGCCGTGGTCGCGCTGTGCCTAGATGGTTGGCGACAGGAGCGTGCTCGGGGCGACTGAGTGAAGACGTTAGTTGTCCTCCCTCGGGGCCGGGCGCTCCGTCGACGCGTCGGATACTTGCGAAATGTCGCGTCTCCAACGCGTCAATTTCGTCGGAAACGTGCTTGACCGCGCACAAACAACTAAACACGTGGCCGAATTAAGCGGTAGTGATCGCGGATTACCAGTGTACTAGCACGATTATTCCCGGCGTGGCTGTGGTCGCCACGCGCGGTTTCGTTTTCACACTTTCACTTTCGTTTTCTCCGTTGCAGGCATCGCGCTGTATCGCTACAACGACACGGCGCACTGGGCGCCGGTGAGGGAGAACAGCATTCGCATCTACTACGAGGACGGCCACTGGGGCATGCCGTACTTCGACTGCAAGGGCGGGGACATCTGGATGATGACGTACACGGTGCCTTTCTTTGGATATACCAATGGCAGCTACTACTTCCGGTAGGTGGCGCCACATTCCTTTCCCCTCCCCCACCCCCACCCGACCTCCCGCGAGAGTCTCGCGCCGCTCCCGCCGCAGATGGTGTCGGGCACGCGCGGCGGCGTCGCTCGTCGCTTCCTATTATCGATCGGGCTTTTTTCGGTTTCGAAAATAATGGAAATAGCTTCGTGCGGTTATATATAGCGTGGCGAGAGACGGTCGGGGATTAGCAAGGTGACGCCTGGAAATCGTCGCGGAAGCCGACGAAGAGATTGCATTAAACGAAGCGCGACGGCCTTGCGACCAATGCCAGGCCGGACCGAAGCTTGCCGTCTTAACGCGTGAAAGACCGCGAGATAAGCGGCGTGGCTCCGCTTGACAGAAGCACGACAGACCTTCTGGCAATCGCACCATTAGACAGCGAGAGTGAGAGAGAGGGAGAGATCGATATGCGCGTAGCGGCGCGTCCGAGCTCAAACGTTGTAATTCGGATCGCGCATAAGGCCTTCGCTTACTCGAAACATCTTCGCTGATTGTACAAGTGCTTATACGAATGATAAAGATCGAGTGGATCTTTCCTTCCGCCAGGCGCCTAGTTGGCGCGCATATTAACGACGCGGGCCTTTTTGGCGGCGATGTTGCTTCAAGGTCAGCCGCGTTGGCGTATGTCGGCCCCTGTCCGGATAACGAGGTTTTTGCCATCGATATTACATATCACCGTTGGTTCGTTAAATATTCACAATCATGCCGAAGTTCACATATGAGAAGTTATCAAATGAAAAGGTGTCCGCTAAAGGAAGGTTACATAATATAACGCGGAATTAATGTTTCGCTTTACCAAGACGGTGTCGAAAAATAAATCCTTTATCCTCGAGCTCCCCGTGGAGTTGTTTACATGACTTTGTAATCTAATGATTTCCAGAGAACTATCCGTTCAATTGGTCCCGTTGAGGCAAAACAGTTAGGCCTGACCAGTTGCAATTGCTTTGCATTGCATTGCATTGCATTGCATTGCATTGCATTGCATTGCATTGCATTGCATTGCATTGCATTGCATTGCATTGCATTGCATTGCATTGCATTGCATTGCATTGCATTGCATTGCATTGCATTGCATTGCATTGCATTGCATTGCATTGCATTGCAGATTGTTTATGAAACATAAATTCCGGAGGAAGAATTTGTTCTCGGAACATAACCGAATTCCACAAATGAACTGCCTGGCCCTTCGCGTAATAGTCACCCACAATATGAAAACAAAGATGGACACCTATACTGATCTTTGCGCTATTTTTTACTACGAGAATGCTTAATCCACTCGATTTGTTGCGCCACTGAGCTCGGAATTTGAGGATATTAGCGCCATAGAAGTTATTTACGTTTATTTATTATGAGAACGAATGAGGAGATCGGGTGATATTCGCACAACAGAACACCCAGAAGCGGCAGAACATGACTTGCCGTGTTCACACAACGACAAAGACAGAACGTTGCACGTGATGACGCTTCACACCGACTCACCCACGTATTGTTGTCAGTGTTTCTCATTACGACGTCGAGTTTCGTGTTCAGCGACTCGTCGTCTTTCTGAAATAAAACGAGAAATCGAACCCGATAATGCGGAACGACACTGGAGGCGGGCTAATGTTTGCGCCGTGAAGCCGAACGCAAGCGGCTTGGTCCGACCGCGTTATCCTGATGCGTTCTGGCAGTAATTGACCTGGCGAACCGCTTCGCTGGCTCGCGTAGAATGTCGATGCACATACGGTCGCTTCGTCGTGAAGTGCTACTGCCTTCTGATAATGTAATTGCTGTATAAATATCAACGTGATTATAGTTGTTATTTCTGACGCCATAATCCCGTCGACTGTTGGCGTGAGGTTACTCCAGGCACGAATCGAGGATGACGCGCTTGAGAGATACTGGCAATTTCGTATTATCTCCTTTGTTTATTGCGATGAGGCAAATATCGCACGAGATGCTGTCCCCTCACGCTCTCAACTAGGCACAAATTGCCTCTAGTCTGGTCACAGCACATTTCTTGTCTGCGGTGATCCAAAATGTATAAAAACTCGAAACGACCGCCAGCCGATAAGTGTAAAGCAATTGTTGTTTCTCGTCTCGGTGAGTGCGCTTAACCTGATTTATTCAACACAAGTGCACGAATGTTATTTCACACATTCGTCAAGTTTTCTTTTGGGAATTTTTTTCTGAATCGTTGTAGACTTCCAGAATGGTTTTTGTACGTCGTCAAAACCTATTTACACAGCGCCCGCTATTGAGTGTTCGGCGTCGGAAAAATCAGAATGACTATTAGAGTATTTCTAGTTCTAGTTGTTTTCAGCACTCGATAAAGTTTCACGGACTAGCCTATAGATCCTGGGATTGCAATGTTATGATTTTCATTGAACTAGTCATCCTTTATCTGAATAATTACCGCAAGCCAATCTTGCTATGCTGGCATATACAATCGTAGTTATTAACTATGAAGACAAACGTCGTATAATGACAGCAATCATCGACGTGTAGTAGGTAGCCAGCGTATGCCTAAAATATGATACTGTACAACTAGAAAATTAAGCATATTGAACGATGGCGATAATCAATACATATTCATTCCTTTTTAGTATAACCCCGTTATAATTATTAGGAAATAATGTAAAGATTATAGATACTTTTTAAATGCCATTTTAACGTTAGTTTTCTTGGTTAAGAAAGCCACCTGGCGAGAGATGACTAAACAGAGTTATTGGATAGTTTGCCAAAAAAAACATTCCAATTTCCCAAGATTCGTAATAAAACCGATTGAATTCGTGTCAGGCTTGCGCTGTTTGAGGCTAAAGTCAGTTGACGTGATATCTCGGCCGAATTCCAATACGAAATTGATTTCCTTGACACATTAAACACCCGTTAGACTGTTTGGGAATACCGATAGCATCGTTAGAATATTACTTCGCTTATTACGTCGACATCCGACGCTGATGTCATTTCGTACAGGGTGTCGTTTTTATCGCATTAGTAACTATGCGTGTATTTAATTAAACGTACAAATTATGCTAGTATATATATCGTAAAACTATATTCTGTAAATAACTACACTCACACACACACACAAAAATAAAAAATATAATATATATATATATATATATTTAAAAATATATATATATATATATATATATAATATATATATATATATATATATATATATTATATATATATATATATGTAAGTATATATACATATATTCACACATACATCATATATATATATATATATATATATATATATATATATATATATATATATATATATATTATACATATAATAACACGCAAATATCTGATTGGCTCGCAATGAGACAAAAGTACAATATTTGTGACTAGAATTTATGTATGCCGTGAATGTATTCTTGGACATCCAAAACAAAAAAGAAAGATCGCTATCAACATTAGAACATCACAAACAAGATCTATAAGTCATATAAATAAAAAGAGACAATTAGAGCATACAACCACACCAGGAAACATTGAAGGGAAACCAGAGGCCTTAAGGAAATATGAGTAATCAACAGTCTGTCAACATCGCGCGGAAGGAGCGCAAAAGAACTGCTACGAACTACAAATGATAGTGCTGTATCACAGGCCATGATCGCCAACGCTTATGACAAACGTGGCAGTGTTCCGACATTATTACGTTCGAGATCCGATCTAGTGTCGCCATCTGCCGTGACATATTTGCATCACTCTCAATCTCCCGCGTTTTTTGGAATCTCGATAGGAATATACGTAGAACCTATTTGTTCGTTGATCACTGTAGTGTATATTAGGGTGGCGGATATGGGAAAACACGCAGTCCAATAATTTCTAATAAATCATCACTCGTAACGCTTACATTTGAAGCAGATTCGGATTGAAGTTGCAAGCTTAATAAAAACCACCATTATGATTCTAGACGTTTAGTAGTTGCTGCGCACAGACAAGTTGAACTGTAGTTGGGTTTATTGCTAGACAACTTATCTACATGAACGGTTGGTATTAAATGCAGCAGGTTAAGTTGCATTGGCATCTTTCCAATAGGCAAGACATGTATTCATGCGCGCAACAATTTAACCCAATCTCTCCCATGTTCGTGCAAAACTTCGAAACATCCTGACTATTTACGGGACAGCCGAAAGCTCTGGCCTGAATGCTACGCTCGATTTTACCCGTTTAATCACGGTATCACGCGATTGTCCGTTTCGGTCAAACGTACGTCAAACCCGTCAACCGTCCACGCAAACACGTGCGGCATCCGGTCAATTCACACACCTCCTCGATACCTGACACCTCATGGGTCAAGCCGCCAGAGGGTCAAGATTCGCACGATGGACGCTACCGTTGGCAGAAGCAATCTGAACGATTCGTCTTAAACGACCCTTAGCGCATGGTTAATGAGAGAATTAGCACGCGCTAGGCGCAGCCAAGTGGCCGTGACGCCTGACGAGGGCCGCGTCAAGTCCGCTGCCCTGCCGCCTGGTGTACCTCGTACTCTGGACGTGGTCACAGACGGCATTTGGGAGCCGACCTGCGTTACAGGAGAAACATTACCAAGGAAACAGGAATTGGGTGTGATGTGTGATTTTTCGTTCACCGCATAGTTAAAGCTCAAATAACCCCGAATGTTTTGCAACACGTAACGAGGATTTGAGTACCGAAGTTCTAACCATTACGCATGACGGACGGACGGACGGACGGACGGACGGACGGACGGACGGACGGACGGACGGACGGACGGACGGACGGACGGACGGACGGACGGACGGACGGACGGACGAGACGGACGGACGGACGGACGGACGGACGGACGGACGACGACGGACGGACGGACGGACGGACGGACGGACGGACGGACGGACGGACGGACGGACGGACGGACGGACGGACGGACGGACGGACGGACGGACGGACAGGACGGACGGACGGACGGACGGACGGACGGACGGACGGACGGACGGACGGACGGACGGACGGACGGACGGACGGACGGACGGACGGACGGACGGACGGACGGACGGACGGACGGACGGACGGACGGACGGACGGACGGACGGACGGACGGACGGACGACGGGCGGACGGACGGACGGACGGACGGACGGACGGACGGACGGACGGACGGACGGACGGACGGACGGACGGACGGACGGACGGACGGACGGACGGACGGACGGACGGACGGACGACGGACGGACGGACGGACGGACGGACGGACGGACGGACGGACGGACGGACGGACGGACGGACGGACGGACGGACGGACGGACGGACGGACGGACGGACGGACGGACGGACGGACGGACGACGGACGGACGGACGGACGGACGGACGGACGGACGGACGGACGGACGGACGGACGGACGGACGGACGGACGGACGGACGGACGGACGGACGGACGGACGGACGGACGGACGGACGGACGGACGGACGGACGGACGACCAACTGACATATGTGGACACACATAATGTTGGCGGTGTTCAACATCGAACCCTCGGGTAACGAACTCTCATTTGTCCGCAGACACATAAACACAAGTGGCCCATCAGATAACTAGGGCCCGTGGGATTCAATCAACGCCGCCCATCGAATGGCGCTTAACTACTCGGGCATACGCCACCTGGTTTAGTTTACGCCAAAGGACATCGCGATAAAGATATAAATCCACAGTTCCGTGTGTTCGTCATGATTAATTCGTCTGCGAATCGTCTCTCTAGATGCGCTGTTTTACGAACCGTGTCCGACATTCAGAATACGACATTCGTTGAAAATTACGTTAAAAAATTCTGTATTCACGTTGTTTTCGACATGTACTGTTGAAAAGTAATGTCAGCACCGGACCGCTATCGGAAACACCGTAGATATAGGGAGACGTTCTATGCGGCGGACGCCACCCGGCAGACACAGCGACCCCAACGGCGAATGTAGACTCGTCGTATACGGCGATTAGGGCAGCTGGTGTTTATATTTTGCCGGTTCACAACAACTGTTGTTCGTATCGAAGGCGGGGAGAGGTTCTCGGTAGCGACTCGTCCAGTGATCCGAGGTTGCACCGTTGACTGCCGGCCTCGTTTAATGAAAAGCTGAATCATCTGAACGGATCAGCTGCAGCGGCGAATATAATCATCCCCAGACCATGCTGTCGGTGCCGGATGTTCTTACTGGTTTTTGTCGTGCAGCCCGAGCCGTGGGAGGAAGGGGAGGATTTGTGGAAAAGAACGACAATGAAACGGATGCAGGATGACGCGCCAGATGGTAGTGAAGGAAGAACGAAAAAACAAAAAGAAAGGAGGACAGAAATCGGATTGAGGGACGAATCGAAAAGCACAAACATTAACAAGGACAGGACGGTGGTGAATAGTGATCGTACTATAAATGTATGGAATCTACGACTAAATTAGTGAGAGGAGAGAGGGAGGGGCATACTGATTGAGATAGGGGGAGGAGGGATGGCGACAGAGTAAGGGAAGGGAATGTGAGTGAGAGAGAGAGAGAGAGAGAGAGAGAGAGAGAGAGAGAGAGAGAGAGAGAGAGAGAGAGAGAGAGAGAGAGAGAGAGAAGAAGAGAGAGATTCAGTGAGTCAGTGAGTTTGAGTGGATGAGTTAGCTCTCCTCCTCTTACAATCTCTCTCTCTATTCTTCCTCTCTCTCTCTCTCTCTCTCTCTCTCTCTCTCTCTCTCTCTCTCTCGCTCTCCTCGCTCTCTTTCTCTCAGTGCAGGTGCAACGAGACGTCGCTGATAGCGACTGACTGATTGGACAACGTCCACTTTACTTATTAATCACATGGATGATGGGTTAAATGCGGAAACGGCAGCGAGACGGCGGACATCTGCCTGCCCCGGGGAGACGGGCTAAATGATGTACGGTCGTAAAAAGCAGGCTCCATCTCCGTCTCCGTGCGCTATGAAACTGACGGGGCAATGCAATGGACGAGAAGACACGAACCGGAAGCAAGAAAGATGCGGGAGTGCGGCTGCGCCGCGGGCGAAAACGTCCGCTTTAAAGGAAATAGAGTCGAACCACGTTTACGGTCACTTCGGAAATGCGGCTATCTCCGAATAAGACATGCTCTTACTATTTCTGTTTACGATATACTTTAGGAAGTGAGTCATGCTAATGATGTCACCTCTCTATTCGGGTCAGTTTTTGTTAGTTCCTAAGGGTGACCGTAACAGCAAGATTTCGCGGTACACTTTTGTTGAAAACGTGAGCCGAACGAAGGCACGTTCTGTGAAACGTGGCAGTTGACGCAACGTTACGGAAAATGTCATATTAATGAACAACCTTGCACATTGTTAAATTTTCCATAATCTGAAAGTTGCTGGATTATCAACATGTTGACACATTTTAGAAATACAAATCATTCACACCTGACGTCAGCATACACAATTTTTGTATTACTAAAGTACATCCCATCTTATTATTATCTTATTAAAGGTCAGCTTCCAAATGAAATTACGTTACTTGTGATTTAAGTTATTTGAAACAGGTTGTAAAGGATAATAATGGTGTATGATGATGAAAATAATGTTTACAAACGCCAACACATTTGCCAATTACAATGCGCTACAAATGTTATGACGTAACTAGTCCCCTATAAAACGAACGCGTCCGGTTTGATCATAACCTGTACCGTGGGACACAGAAGCAGTTTACTGTATTAACGGAAAGAAGTTACGTTGCGCTGTTCAGCAGCAACATCGATTAAAGCCCATTTTTATATGCATCGTGTGAGTACTGGGCGTTTGATTCTGCAGATAATCATTGTCGCCACGTCGGTTATGAATGAGGTCGTTCTTGTTAACTTGGATTTCTCTCTTTTTGCAAAACGTTGGCTGCATGGACCAGATGGTGTCCTAATCACACGGTTATTATACAAAAAGTAATCCGTGTCGGAACAGGGAGGAACATTCGATATACACCTACTGCCGAAACGGCATCTGGGGGTGGTTCTTTCTGACCTAAGACCACATATGACTTTTCCATAAGCTGCCATTGTAACGTTTCCTTTATTTCCTGTCAAATTTGAACAGCTCTGTTATCGAAAATTTCACAGCACATTTAACCTCCACAAAATTCTAATACCTCAGTTTCTCGTAAGCCACTTTTACACATTACACCCCTTAATTCGTGCAATAATCAGTGATCTGTCGTATTGACATCTCAAACCAAATGACACCAGTATCGATACCCAGAAAATACCATCTGTCATCTGACTTAATTTGACACCCCTGATGCCACGCTTCACAAAACATAATTTCTACTCACTCCACGCTAAATACGACCTAAGAGAAATTCATATAACATGCACAATGCTATTTCTATAAGGTACTCTTTGGTCTGGTGAAGGCGGAGGAAGACCTTATTGCGGCATTAAGCGTATTGCGGTCTTACGTCTGCTGCACGTTCGTAACATACGATTCATACTAGTTGCATCAAAAAGACAAACTTCTCTTAGTACCGAGATCTCGGTGGGCAACAGAGGCACACCCATGCCAGACTGACACCTCGAGGCTAGCCCAAGCCCACGTTGAGAACCCCTCGGGATGTTATCCCCTAGGTCGGCGACAGAACAGAACACCGAGACCCAATTTCGTTCGTAAACATATTCAATGCACAGATTATACGAAGCACCCAACATGCGTTGAGTTGGGAATATGTCAGCTAGATTTGATCGACGCTGATGAGCTGTGCCTGTAGTTCGTATGTAGTTAGGATTCATCCGATATCGCGTTTTCGTCTGAATGTTCGAAATCGGAATTTTGAGTGGGCGGACTAACAGGCATTGCAGGAAACTGTGTCAACGGATTCGTCGTTTTTTAGATGTCTGAAACAACGAATCAGATCTGATCACGTAGCAAGGATGTCGCCGAACACTGTGAGACGAAATGTAATTGTGTTCTTCATTGAATCAACCAATCAATCCAACAAGCTTACAGCCAAAACTGTATCTTTTCAGAAGAATATCATGAATCTGAAGTAGTACCAAACGCTGCACCATTTATAATTTATATATCAAGTCACGATGTGCTGATGATGAGAAGAACAGAATTATGTAATTATGTACAGTTCACTCCGAACCAAAGTTGTGATTACACACACACACACACACACACACACACGCACACACGCACGCACGCACGCACGCACGCACACACACACACACACACAGGATCATTCAAAAACAGTTTCACTTTCAAAACCCTTAGTTGTTAACGCATAGAATGCTTACAAAACATTTCGCTTGTGAGAGAGCTTATGAACGGGTATGCTCATAACTAGTCATTCCATTGCCCTAAAAGCTAAATTCTTACATAGAGTTCTATCTAGGCATTGGGACTGCTCAATGCGCTTTCAGATTCACTCCTTCGAAAATCAATTTAAATCGACCACCATCTCAACTTCTTTGTACTTTTCTCCCTGGCGGACCTATTCTAAACGAAAGCCTTCTCGACTTCTCAGGGAAGTATTCAGCAACGCAGCTATGTATGCATGACAACTATTCGTATACCTGTCCACCTCTATCGGGTACTCATTCAAACAACTGAGTCAGCTGGCGCAACGTTGGCTGATAGAACTTGCCCAAGGTTCAAAACAACAAGACATGACTAGAACCCGGGTTCTCTCATTTGAGAATCCGACGCTCTCACCACTGCGCCACTGCGTTACCCTATCGGTCAACGAGAAAACCATTGGCGTCACGTGACGCACATTTCGACGTAACCAGATGCTGTTGGGCGAAGGTCTCGTAGCCATGTACCCTGAAGCTACGTCGTTGATATTCGGTGTCTTCTAGGAAGCAGTCGAGCTACCTGCCAAGTGGTTATGTTGACTCAGCCCGATCATTCCGGAAGCACGTGACTAATCCCAGCATACCTTGCGTGGCGGAACGACTGGCAACCGATGATTCTGAGATAAGTTTGGTGTGTGAACTCGCAGTCGGAGCGTTGTCTATGTAGAAGACAGTGTCGTCGGCCTGCTACTTTACGGAAATTAAACTTGGCCACCATGCTGGAAAACGAAACAGTTTCCACAAGCGATGTGTCGGAATAACATAAGTGTTAAAACGCCATCGTCGACTTCGCAATGCCGTGTACATGACTACTTGTGCATGGTGGAAGTAACAGGCGAAAGTTCTCACGTTTATCTTCTTTATGGAACAGTATACCTAACCCGAGAGCAAAGGGCTGACCAAATCTTCGTTTCAAATATCTTCTACAATTAGATTTAGAATACGTTCGCATCTCATATGAAACATATCGAGCGCGATGTCGCAGTGATTAGAGCGGTAGGGTTTCAACCGAAAGACTCCGGGATCATAAACGCCGTGTTGCCCTTTCGAAACTTGAACAAGTTCATTCACTCAACCTTGCTCTAGTTCACTCAACTCTACTGTCTAGTCAGAAGGGCTTGTTAATATAACACTATTATTGTACAGCACTTTGAGCAAGTTGGATATTGCGCTTTAGAAATATTAAATATCATTAGTAGTAGTAGTAGTAGTAGTAGTAGTAGTAGTAGTAGTAGTAGTAGTAGTAGTAATAGTAATAGTAGTAGTAGTAGTAGTAATAGTAATAGTAGTAGTAGTAGTAGTAGTAGTAGTAGTAGTAGTAGTAGTAGTAGTAGTAGTAGTAATAGTAATAGTAGTAGTAGTAGTAGTA
>JAODUO010000700.1:102500-117500 GCA_025642075.2 Ridgeia piscesae
TAATGTTTCGAGAAATGTTGCTGTCATGAGATGGTCTGCATAACAGAATTATATACTCAGAACTCAGAAGGTCGCGCTTAAAGACACAAGGAATCCGTCCACCGGAGATTTTTGGCTATTCTGCAAACGATGTATTACACTTTCACGAATTTTCCACTCGATGTCAATAACCAACTAAACATTTTCGTGCGCTGTTTAAAGAGGGCATGTAGATCAAATACAATCCCGCACAAGCTACTGTATAATGCCCGACAACTTGCCAGTGCCTGGGAAAGAGTGAACGCGAAAAACGACGGAAAGACATTGCGAAGACGTACACGCGGAGTTGAGGGGCCTGAACAAGAATTATTGCAAAACTGGAGCAAGTGGCGATGACTCCTACACTCCATGCCGACCACTATTACGTGACGGATGAAGGCGAAGAAGAAGAATGTGCAAAATCCACTGTGGTCTCACTAAAAGATAGGTCACTGCAGTGAATCCAGGAAAGCGTTCAACCCACGATTCCATATGTCTACGGACACGCGTCGCTGATGCGGTTTGCAGAATAGTGGCACACCTACGAATGACGTCACGCTTGGGTGTCTCCTCTCTGATAAACATATACGGTTACGATTCGCGACTTGGAGCGATTCAATTTGCGGCATACACATGACAAAACTCAACGACCTATGTACTACTCACGGAACTACCTTTTTAACAATTTCCGCTGGCCATTAATCACAATTTTTGCAGCCCGCTTCATCCGCATGCCGTTTTGTGTATATATGGAATCCTAGCTGAATCGTTTCTAACTTGTTATTAATCAATAAATCACCCATCCCATATTGCGCGGGCCAACTCCCAGCTTTAGACCCTGGCACGGCATCGTACCGTCGCTTCGGGCCTCGAGCCCGCGCTGTTGCTCCTAATCAACGACTCGCTCCTTTGAATAGCTATTGTGCCTCTCCGCATCCATCCCACCCCCGGCTGTCATGCACGTCGAATTCGTTCAGTCTTCGACAAGGTTAACAAGATTCCCGTTCAGGAGAACGACTTGCACATGGCCGATACACGGGGAAGCGCGTGCTTTATGGCGAGCCGCGCACGTTTTCTCTGTTTAGTTCCGCGCCGCAGCCCGAAGGCTTCCTGGGGGATTGCAATCTACAATGTTCCTGTCTATGATTACATAATGACCACGAGCGCCACGAGGGAGGCATGCGGTTAGACATTTGGAACATATGCATTTTATATTTATTGGTGTACATCCATCTGCGGGAAAACAAACCAAAATACACCAGTTATCGCTATTGCTGTATTTTGAGCCTAAATTCTTTAATATGGACGTGGCCTGGAGAGTTGATCACCATTTATTTATCTTTGTGACAGCTATTTATCTTTATAATACATCGCCATTAATAAATATAAATACTTCCTGTAGTTTTACTGCATCGCCAGTTGAAATATCAAAGATCATTGGTCCAGCGAAGCGAATTAATACAGAACAACGCGTATTGGGAGGAGATTCTCCACAAGGCTCCAAAGTTAGCGAACTGGTAGACAAATGATGTTGATTAGTCTAGTAAAAGCACGGATCGCATCAAGTATGTGCATGTCAAAACCTATCATGGTGACACCTGCTGTAACATTGTTTACCGTAACATTTCCCATACACAACGGCAATCATTTGCCGGACATCTCCCATGCGTTTCTAGAAGGTTTTGTTTCACTTGCAAGTTGCTCACATCAAACCTACAAAAAAACCAAAACATTCACCGCGGGTGGTCCGTGTCTTGTAATGTTTTTAATTAATGAAACCGGCCCGACGTTTGACATGATTACTCCAGGTCCCCGACAGCTAACGACGGCGATAGATCGCTTGCTTCCTAGTTAACGAAATTGCGTCAAAGCCTTTCACAACAAAACCGAACGATTTGTTTTCAAAACAATTACACTGAAGAGCACCCGCAAAATTCGTGTGACGCGGATCGCGGTTAAATGGCAGATGTGAACATTTTTGAAGGGAGCGTGTGATTTGTTTACTAATGAGAAGTTTGAAACCGTTCACTTAGGATTCCATAATTATATATTAAAAAACGGCACCCAGGAGAGGCTGGCTGCAAAAAACCCTGAAACATACATATATACATACCTCGAGGAAATCCCCAAACATCGTAATTAGGATATCGGGAACGGTGAACCAAGAAATGGGCCAAAATTACATACTCATTAGTTTCCCATATATATATATATATATATTTGTCTATGTATAACAATGCATATATACACAGTACCAATTATTCCCATGTTCGCATTATACGAAACTGACTGATGTGTACTAACATAAAATATCTATAAACTCCTTGTAACACTTTATAGTGAAATTCAGCTCATTAACAGCCAAATATAAAGCTGTACTTAAACGTCGGCACATTGAACTAAACGCGTTCAGTAACGTACATTAGTCCTTAAAGATACTCTATGTTAAGGTCAAAGCTTCAATCTCAATCTTCCCTTGTTTTCAATAGAAACATATACGAATCCTGGTCGCATGCACCTAGTTCTGACAGGGTTGTACTTTCAGCCCGTGACACCAATTCTTGACGCACGCGCGGGTCGATTGTTGACCCAAATTAGTGGTGATTAGAGAATGGACTTCGGCACACATACTCTCACTAAGCATTTACACGGAATGCATACATATTTATAATTGTACTTCCCCGAATGAACGCACTCAATGCACCGCACCGCACCGCACCGCACCGCACCGCACCGCACCGCACCGCACCGCACCGCACCGCACCGCACCGCACCGCACCGCACCGCACCGCACCGCACCGCACCGCACCGCACCGCACCGCACCGCACCGCACGGCACGGCAGCACGGCACGGCACGGCACGGCACGGCACGGCACGGCACGGAACGGAACGGAACGGAACGGAACGGAACGGAACGGAACGGAACGGAACGGAACGGAACGGAACGGAACGGAACGGAACGGAACGGAACGGAACGGAACGGAACGGAACGGAACGGAACGGTACAGAACCGAGTGCAGTTATATTTTTCTGCTAATTACATCAAAACGTGTCAGACACATTTCAAGGTGTGGGACGCATGATACTGCAGCAATTTGCCCTACATGGCGACAACGAGGCGCGGTGGCCGTGAGGTGAAACCCTGGACTGCCGTTGGAAGGGAAGGTGGATACAATCGTAACGAGGCGTTTTGTTCTCATCCATTTGTTTGCGTCTTTCTGAAGATACACTGAACAGCTGTTTGTTTTCTCTTTGAAGAACCTATATACAGGAAATAAAAATATTAGTATTATCTTAACTTTCCAGAAACAAGTTTCTATCTATACGGGAACAGGAACAGTACAATTCAAACGCTGCTAAACACGCCATTGCTATATAACTAAATGCTGTATAAAAAGCATCGAACGGTCAGTTTCGTCATTTATAATTCAGTCATACGGAATTATTCCAATATTTACAACAAAGCTACTTAGAATACTTTAAAGCCGTCTTTAGAAAGCAATGATTCAATTGTATGCAATGTTCTCACTGAACCTATTCCCGGCGGCATCTTGCAGTAAATCGCCGAGGAAGCAAATAATCTGCTTTACATGCGGGGGGGGGGTAATCCGTGTACCTGCGGACACCAATGAATGATAGCTTGACAACGTGCCATTAATCACGTTTGGCACCAACCTGTGCAATTGCATAACGTATTCCATTTTTACCCGCCTTATGACAGATTCAATGCACATGCGCGTCACTGCTGTGCCTCGGGACGATACGGCTATTTATAACATGCCTAATCTAAACATGATTCTGTTTCATCGCAGGGAGTGAACATGAAAAATGCATGGCGGAATAACTCGTTTACGCGAAGCGAGGCACATTTTTGGATTACGTCCGACCCGCGGGAAACATTACTTGAGAGCTGTCAATTTAAGTGGCTGCGAAAAAAGAAACACGACGGCAGATCACCTTACAATATAAACGACGACGCTTGTCTGAGAGTGACGCGGGAACGGAACAACAACAGCAGCACGCGCAAAAAAAGATACAAATAGGTTAATAGTCTGTAACATACGAGGAATATTGGTGAATTCGGGGGGAGGGCTAATGTAGGTTAAACACGTTCTCATGTAGCTCAAAGCGTCAATGTAGCATGGGTAATGGACGATGATAACATTTCAATTTCTATTATGTAGAAATGTCCGAAAAGCGCTCATGTACATTATGTCGTTGGATAAATGCTGTTTTGAAATTTCTATTACAAATCATGTCGTTTATAAATATGAAAGTTAGTCATTCTTGAGCTTGTGAGCATACACTGCGATATATGTCGGCTTAAAACCTGGTTTTCAGGAAAAACACATTTCCGCTCGGTAAACATTAAATACACGTATGTTCGGCTTATAAATGATCGCACGATGCACACTTTTAAATGGAAATATATTATGCCAGATGTCTCTTTCAATAAGACAATGAGAACACGTGGAAGATATTGTCATTAAACAAAACCCGCTTTTAAATTTAAGGCTAGTTTTCAAGATGCAAAAGTCGTATCACAGAGAATACTATTTCCACACATCGGCGGAAGTATACAGATGACGAGCTCTGGTATTGAGAGTGTACACAATAACTCCTAGAAAAGGCGCTAAATCTGTTCTAAAACACAAAATCAGGGTATTGAACTCATAATGACAAAACGTTAACGAAAACGGTCCCTAGCTATTGTTCTCTCTGATCGACAGACACCAATCGTTGACAATACAAACACGCGTACCCTTGTTTCCACGCCCGTCCCACACCGACAAGCTATCAGCCTATAGGGCCTGCAAGTGGGTCACGATACATGGCGTGACTCCGCGCGACTGGAGCTTATTGGCGACTAAGCGAGACTAATTGGGGACTGGACACAAGAATAATATTCTAACGATGGATGACAGTTGTAGCTTCCTACTGATAAATACTAGGAAAATCAGTTCATAAATATCTTGTGTTATACGTTTCTTATCTTAAATGTCCGATTTAATATTGAGTTTACCACACTATTATAAACACAATGCGATTTACGTAGTGCAGATAATCGACACGATGCTAGGCTGTATGTATCTTTTACGGGATTTGCGTTTTATATTGCTGTACGTTGTGGTTTCGATAAGCACTTATATCAGACAAGTTGTCTAAATGCACATAATCATAACACATGTATACGTTTGGCCCAAACAGGTTGTACTGCGCGAAAACTGGCACTCTTCATTATTAGTCAAGATCGCCAAACACAAGTACTTGCCGCTATTGCCATGGCAACCACCATAATAATGGATTAAAATTCATGATTTCCGTGATCATTGTCACCGGCAAAATGTTCCACTACTTCTGCTTGTAATAATCCTTCGGACAATATAACTGAAATACGCTATTTCGGGACAATTCGATTATTACCACCAAAACAAAACAAAGTCCTACATGTTAACATGGAGTATATGGATCTCCTGCCCCCAACTGCCCCCAGCCTCGTTTTCGCGCGCGAGACTTGCACGCCCTATTGCCACGGACGGTATGCGTGATGTCGCGAACAAACGCAAACACCTGTGGGAACAAAAATAGCGTCAATGAACGCCGTCAACCCGCCACCCGCGCTGTCAGAGGCTCGCCTTGGCGGGACGACGCGGCGGCAACTGGCGGTAAACGATAAGCAGACGGACGCGTCCAAAACGCGCGCGCCTGCGGAAATGGCCCGTCGGATACTCGCGCTCCCTCACGTCCACTAATCGCGCGCGCTTGTTCTGCTAAAAGCTTTTAATTTGTGAATATCGTATATTAAGTGGCTAAGCAAGTGTGCGCCGGACGATGGAGAAGGCACGCGCCGGTTGTTTACTAAGTGTTCTCGGATCACGCGCTCGAACGCTGGGCGTGTGTCGAGTATTACGTAACTTGGCACGCGACGGTTGTAACGTTTTGTGTTTCCCGGATGCAGTGTGACATATTCATAATGCCCGTGTAGACATACAGACTTAGTTTAGCTAGTGACCTAGTTGTCGGCTGTACGAGAACGAAGCAAATGTAATTTCAAAGTGGGTAGGCCTATGAATCATTTCCTAAATTTATGAAAATAATAAGCGCACTGATTTTTAAGCAAACAATGACAACACAGCGGTCAAATGGGAATGCCAATGTTTCCGTCGAAACGTTGTGCAATACGTCCTATCGTAATGCCTATTTTGAGTACTGTTGTTCCTTTACTTTAAAACACGCTTCGGCTTCCAAAACAGGATGGTAAACTAGAGGAAAGGAGCAGGACATTCATATGCAAAACACTGACCACATTTTATTTATGACACACCAGAAAGATATGAAGTAAAAATGCAGGAATTGTGAAAACCACCAAGAAGCGGTTTTGTGAAAATGCAGACGAAATCAAGCACGTAATCTAAATGGAACTCGATCTTTTATTTATTACAAATTGGATTGTCTACTGGCGTTTTTGACCAATGACACTATGTTCCGATGTGTGGCTTCAACCGCGCGACCGCAATGAAACATGGAGAAACATGAATTACACCATTCTAAGACCTGAGTGTAATGTGGTATTGCCTCTCAGTCCTGCTTAGATGGTCGATTTAGCGTGGCGGTATTCTAAGGCCTGATTAGTTCGAAGGAACCAAGCCACACCTTATGGTGCGACCACACGGACACAGAATTGCCGTTAGATGGCAGCTTCCAGTCGAAACTACAATCATCGTAAAGCGTCCCAGAACAGTTATTTGGATGGGGCACTATAGAAGAAATACATTATCATTATTATTATCATTATTAGTATTACATGTGCCCGCAAGACCACAGCCGAGGCGGAGAAGACATGGTGGACAAGCCTGTCCATCGTCCATTCGTGTTTACCCAATGCAAACCGATTTTGCTTTGAGTTGACGAAATGAGCTTTATTTTGAGAAATCCGTATCCGTGGCACTTTTATATTATAATTGCTATGTGTTCATAGACACCAAAGGACACACTTGTCAATCGTTTACCTTGAAAGATACTTTCCTGTATATTATACTTGTTAGACTGTCTTACGTTGTGTTGATGCAAAACACCGCATTACAAACTGCTGCATTTGTTGCAAAATGTTCGGTTTACAAATCAATAACATAACTCATAATTTAGCGTTTGGTGAAATGTTATCTCTGACAACCATGGGATGTTATAATGCGCTAAATCGCGTGTATAGCTGTGCCATTTCACCGTACAAACGTTGTATTTATAGTGTCTTTTTATCGCCCGACGGTTTCCGTGTCTCCAGGTTTCACTGCGATCGCGCGCCTGAAACCACAAATCTGGTCGTATTAGGTGTTGCAAACTGCAACTAGGGCTGAATACATACTGTGATGACTTCAGTTCAGGGTCAAGACGAACACATCTCATGAATAATAATAACACAAGATGTATGGCACATTTAGCGTACACATTAACATGTATGTTGCGTATGTAAATATGCCCATTGATGATCAGCTCCTAATTCTGTCACAGACCATGTCGACCATGTGCACGAAAAAGTGTCACCGAGTACATGTCTGGTCGGTTCGGTGCATAACAATTGAAAACAACCTAAATACTACGTATTCGAATACATTTTGTCAGTTGATTTTGAATACCAAAACACGTTACATATTTTACATATGTTGCCTTTATGCTTGCGTGAGTATAAGTGTTAATACGTGCGAAAGTACGTGCACGAATAAAACAGTTTCTCGATCTTTTTGGGCTGGAAGCCTGGGTTTTTTTCTGAACCGTGCAACCGTATAGGCCAGTATCTCATATCCTAATTGAAACCGACTGTCTTACGTTGACGCGTCTATAGGACACGGTGTAAACCCATACTACATTACGTTCCTCGTTTCAGTGCGTGCCGGTTCCTGGCCTTGGCTTCCGGCGAGGCTCGTACAAGTGCGAATGCAAGGACGGCTTCTATTTCCCGCCAAACGCATCCAACGCTTATGGCCGAGGCTATTACAACGGGTCCCGGATTGAAGCCGAGTACGAGCGAAAACTACGGGTAGGTGGCATTTTAGTCAGGTACATCTGCTCGCACGGAATTTTATTAATTATTTCAACATAAACTATGCTATATATTATATTTGTGTTGGTCTGACATGACATCTAAGTTTAATTAAAGCGCAAAAAAAGGCAACGGTTTGGTGTTATGCACGTAAAAGAGTTTACACAAGCTAACCATTTGCATCTACAATCACATTATTCCCATTAGTAATTTCATCAGAAACTGGTGTTAAAATGGGTAAATCTAGCTAAATCACCGACATCATGAACGGGCCCATCTTCGTCCATGCAACCAATCAAAACCTAGCTTCTATCTGCACTTTGGAAAAGTATTAGGTCATAAAAATCGTCTGCTGGTTCAGCTGTCATAACAGAGAGCCAAGCGGTTCGCTAAAAGTGCCTTACGTCTGTTTACAACGAAATCGCGACATCAATATGCCATACTGTTCCTCATACGCTTGTAGCAACAGTTCAGTGAAAGACAGTATCAGTAAGCTGTCTTTTTGTTACCCTTTGAATCGACCAGAACTGAAACAGTGGTCCAGTCAATTCGTTGGGACAGTCACAGACCCAGTGCGGATGCCAGACGACCGGGTTGGATTGACCCAACCTTGAAAACGACCTCCACCACCCGCCAAATTGCTTCTCACCTGTCTTATATAAATATACATTCACTACGTTATAAAATAAAAATCACTTCCATTCCTCTAACGAAGAAAATTCACGAAACAAACGCGCAGATCTCGACGGCAACTTCGTCGGCCGCTCTGCGGTACCGTAAAATCGCTATTATAAGTTAGGTTTACACAAAATGCCGTTAGACGGCACGTTTGTATTCGCGAATATTGATAAACTTTACTGACTGCATTCGCACGCTCGAAATAGTTTAATTATTTATAAATAATATACTAATACTCAATTATTATCATCACTATGATTTGCAGGAAATAATAAGTTTTATTATAATATAGTAATATTTTATTTATATAGTGCCACATTCATAATTGGTTGTGGCGCTTCACTATATGATGCTATTAAACAAATACTATAAGAAGAAAACTACCCACAGATAATATTTAAAAATAAATAATGAAAATAAATGTGTCTAAATAATTATCGAAAGTGACCTATCAGTATTAAAAAGAACCAATACAAATGCCATAACGTTAATAATGATAAATTAATGTAAAGGTTAATATATAATTAAAATGGTAAAATAATTACGACGTAACAATTTTTTTTTCATTCAGCACATACACACACACATTGTGCATAAGAAAATATTATTGAAGCTATTTTTTCTACTTATGAATGATATTTTCACCACCAGATATGTAATAATAATGATTTTTGGACAAGACACTTTATTAATTATCGGGACAATAAATCAATGAATTTTTTTTTTAAATAAAATATGAATATATGGGAAATATATGGTGGTAGAAAAAGGTCTCGGTGCATTGAAAAATAATAATATTAATATGTTATTGTTTTAGTTATTATTGTTAAAACATCGCTTATGTAATATAGGCTTGCATGCTTGCAGTACCCGCGGGATGTTTATGGAAATATTGATAAAATAAACAATGTGACATCATTGAAAAACACGTAATTATGACTAACAGGCAGTTTTAGATCATTATGCAGACACAAGTAGTTTTTAAATATTACCTGTGGGTAGCATTCTTCTTATTGCATATCTTTTAATAACAATATGTTGTAAAGCGCCACAAACAATTATGGATCTGGCGCTATATAAAATAAACTATTAAAATTATGTATTTTTATATTAAATTGTTATCAACTTTACTAGGCCCATATCACCAAAGCGTTGTCTTTGTTTGTCGTTTAACATTTTCTGCAGACCGTAGTGATGCTGCTAATTATTATTATATTATTTATAATTAATTAAACTAATTCGTGCGTGCGAATGCAGTAAGGTTTATAAATATTCGGGCGCACAAACGCGCCATCTAGCGGTCTTTTGTGTAAAGCTAACTTATAATAGCGAGTTTACGGTAGACGAAGTTGTTGAGTTGCCGTTCGTCGAGATTTGCGCGTTTCTTTTGTGAATTTTCTTCTTTAGAGGATTACAAGTGATTTTTTGGTAATGTAGTGTATGCATATGAATGTAAGAAATGTGAGGAGAAGTTTTGCGGCTGTTAGCGGTCGTTTTCATGGTTAAGTAAGAAAGTTATAGATAATAATACGCATGCAGGCATAGTTCACGCCGACCAAGAGGACTTAACTACGTCATTTTGTTTCTAAAATGGCGTAGTGTATAGACTTTCTAAAAAAAATCCTGGTAAACCATTGACGTTAAAATATGATTGTTGTAACTCTGTTAACCCCATATGATCAAAACATTGACTTTAGTTTCCCTTTAAACACGGCTTTATTTGTTTGAGACGGGACATGGTTCCAAATTATGCCCTCGTAACATGGTACAATTTAGTGGACACACGGACATGGTTCTACTTCTCATGGACGAAGGAGTCGGAGATAGATTTTATCGGATGGATTCTGGGACATGGTTCAATTTGATGGTACCGGGACATGGGTCTCATCGGTGGACTCGCTATTCACAGGACACAGTTCTATTTATTGGACTTCCGGTATGGTTCCATTTCGTGGACACGGGACATGTTTCTGTTTGGTGAACGTATTTCTGTGGCGGGTATATAGTGCCACTTGGTCAAAATTGTAAATTGTAAATTACTGTTCACATGTTATCACTCTTAAGTGAATCTGTAGAGGTCAACAGCCTACTTCGCTGGCACAGAATTATATGTGCAAATATTCACAATCAATAACCATCACACACCGAAGGTCTGCAACGAATTTCACACGTGAACGTCTGCTCAGGCAGCGTTTAAACAGCACTGTCATTACGGGTTTGTACAATTACTGTCGCCTGGAAATATCCAAAAGCTTTGGCCTTGTAGCAACGCCCCCTGGTGTGTGTGTGTGTGTCTGTGTGTGTGTGTGTGTGTGTGCGTGCGTGCGTGCGTGCGTGCGTGCGTGCGTGCGTGCGTGCGTGCGTGCGTGCGTGCGTGCGTGCGTGTGTGTGTGTGTGTCATACATAGCGTCAAACTGGAGCGCCCTCTATAAGAATAAACACATGGTATAACGTATATCACTGACTATTTTAATACCACAAGACAATCATTTACTCAGGGAGAACACTGTATTTCAACGAAAGGCAATCGTCGCGACATACGGTATAAGACACGTATACGAAAGTGCGCACATTTTCCCAGTGCAATTTCAAAAAATGCTCTTTAAATAATGACGCGCCGGTCAATTACGCGTCACCCAGACACTCACTGCAACACCATCGCACATATCTCTCGCATTGTGGACGTTTATTATCTCGGCTATTACAATTTCCTCGCAGTAAAACGCTTCTAAATTACGCGCCGGGCGCGTTTCATTAGACGTCGGTGACGCATCGCAGTCGCGGACGTTGCCGTAAACTCTGGCGGCCGCTAGACGTCCTAATTTGACGCTTTGCTTTTGCGAATGATTATCGGACGTCTGTCTACGGACACCGAATGATCGCTGTCATCATCATTATCTTCACTTCACGCATGCGCTATAACGCCCGATGCCGTTCCCGCACGCGACACGCGCGTCTTTTCCATTTCCGGTCCATCTCTTCCGTGCCTCTATCTTCGTGATTAGTCGCCCAGGAAGACGACCCGGGAGGAAGTCCATTCATCACGTCCACTTGCTTGACCACACGGTCTGTGCGTCCCATCTTCCTATCCAGATCAGATCGACCCTGCGTCCCATTTTCTGACCGGTTCGTCTTTCCGTCCGATCTTAATGAACGAAATATACCCTCTCTTCCCGACTTCCTGGTAAAAGCTTCTTTACGTCATAGCGTCCTGACCAGATCTGGTTTCTATCCCAATTTCCTGACCACATCGTTTCGTCGTCAAATCTCCCTAAAAGGGCATGTCCAATCTCCTGGGCAGATCATGTCCCATTGTCTTCATCAAATCGTTCCTCCGTTTCCTGACCAGAATCTGTCTTCATCCCCTATACCTGACCATAATTGTCTCTCGGTCCCAACTTCCTGACCAGATCGTGTCTACATCCCCTGTACCTCATTAGAGCGTTTCTCCGATCCATCTTCCCGACTAGAGCGTCTGTCAGTCGCATCTTCTTGAGCAGGTCGGCTATCTGTCCAATATTCCTGACCAAGTCGTCGATAAGGTTCAATCTATCCGATCTTATCGTTTTCCCGTCCCGATCACGCCAAATCTTCCTGACCAAATTGACTCACAGTCCTATATATCCCTGACCAGATCAAGTTCTATCTTTGTGGCCAGATCATTGTACAGCTACTTGACCAGATCGAATCTTCGTCCCATGTTCCTGTCCAAATGAACGAGATGTCACTTCTTCCTGACCAGACCGTATCTATGTTCCATATTCACACACTAAACACAACTATATAACCCATGCTCTCTTTCTATATCCTGTTGCATAACTACGGGTTTCTTCTACACTATTCGTCGTCAAACTTTGGTCTAGTTCCACCACTCATTGCGATTCAACGAACGCCTCTGTGAGCCTAGGCGACTGTCACCGAAGACTGCCGGTGGGCATACGTGCAATCCGTTAACTAGATTGTATGTGAATTTCCATCGTTCGCGTCCCTGGGCGGGCAGGAACAGACGCGGACCTTTAGAGAGGTGTTAGATTGACGTCGTCTTGGTGTCGACGGCAATTCGCCCTGAACTAGACACCGCAAAAGACGTGTCTCATTGTCACTTCGCTGCATGTCCAAGAAACCACAATTCGAGTCCGTGAATAAACAATAAGCGACATCAACTATATTTGTGAACATGCGGGACAAACTGTAGTGGCAAAGTACTAAAGCGTGTGTGCTTATAACCGAACTGGTGAAAATGCGGGAGACACGTACGTGCCGTTTCCATAGCGAACACCACAGAGAAACTAGGTCAAATATTATTATTGTGCGTGCAAGTGTCAGAGGCTACTGTTCTGTCTGGTGCAGCGACACGATCGCTGGAGGACGCTTCCCGCGGTCACACTACCTTACAAATACTTACTTACTTATCCTCTTCGTCGCCAGTGGGACATAAGACTACAACAGCAATGTTCCTCCCCAGGGTCCTGTCCTTTGGTGCGGTCTGGGCCTCGCCCCACGACAGCCCCACATCTTGTAGCTCTGCAATTATCTTACAAATGCTTTTTAAATACAAATTTACGATTAGGTTTCGGGTTATAATTAAGGTGGAAGGCTAGGGTTAGAGTTAGTTTCGTCGTACTTTGGCAAAACTGACACCAGGACTCTTCATATGCATTTGTGAAGGGGTAAAATTATAGTGTCACAGTTATCTTGTCGGTACGTGGTTGGATTGCCCTAAATTGGCGCCTGCTTTGGTCCCTGAACTGTCAAATGACATCGCATCATTCGGGTTTCTACGACATTGGCGCGATAATGATACTTATGCAGCGAAGTGAAATTTGAGCTATGGATTTTGTATCCGCTGTTTTAAAAATTGTATTAATTCAAAGTAATGTTCATCTCATTGAAATACTACTTCAGTGTGTTATATAGATGTATGTTATTATGATTATTATGACTACTACTGCTATTGCTACGAGTGCTACTACTACTACTACTACTACTACTACTACTACTACTACTACTACTACTACTACTACTACTACTACTACTACTACTACACTACTACTACTACTACTACTATTATTATTACTATTACTACTACTACTACTATTACTATTACTACTACTACTACTACTACTACTACTACTACTACTACTACTACTACTACTACTACTACTACTACTACTACTACTACTACTACTACTACTACTACTACTACTACTACTACTACTACTACTACTACTACTACTACTATTATTATTACTATTACTACTACTACTACTATTACTATTACTACTACTACTACTACTACTACTACTACTACTACTACTACTACTACTACTACTACTACTACTACTACTACTACTACTACTACTACTACTATACTACTACTACTACTACTACTACTACTACTACTCCTACTACTACTACTACTACTACTACTACTACTACTACTACTACTACTACTACTACTACTACTACTACTACTACTACGTAAACTGCATATAACC
This sequence comes from Ridgeia piscesae, assembly GCA_025642075.2. Classification (NCBI taxonomy): domain Eukaryota; kingdom Metazoa; phylum Annelida; class Polychaeta; order Sabellida; family Siboglinidae; genus Ridgeia; species Ridgeia piscesae. The sequence goes on from JAODUO010000700.1 coordinate 116,734, forward strand.
GCTGCGTCATCACTACTACATGACGTTTTATCTATGACGTAATGATATGACGTAATGACAGCCTCTATGCGCCAGTGACGTCGCTTTAGATAAATTGTTTGCTGGGATCAAGAAGAACAGGCGTTAATTAGCAAAATACAATTTCACTTAATATGACACCACCTTATAAAATGTAAAGTAGCATGACACAGAGATAAAACATTTCTTGAAATGTTAGAATTATGATTTGTATTTGTCAAATGTTCACGCCAGATTGTTCTATATAGTGCGTCGAGACGGGTGTACCACTACACGTGTTAATGTTTAACATTACAACGTACTGAAATATACAGTTTCTATAATCTCGTTTTAGATTAATTTCGCAATAATATCAGATAAATCTCCTATCCACTATCGGGAGTGTTTATGCAAATGTGTGGTTGATGTTGTTTTGATGAAAGCATTGAACAATCTCCTGAGTAGACATATCTCATACCCGACGCGGTCTGATCTAAATTCGGTAAACACGTATAGACAGCGTACGTCTACTGTGTGATAGGTGTAAACACGTATAGACAGCGTACGTCTACTGTGTGTTAGGTGTAAACACGTATAGACAGCGTACGTCTACTGTGTGTTAGGTGTAAACACGTATCTACAGTGTGTTAGATGACACCCTTAGATATATGAACTGGGTTAACGACACAAGTATGTACATTCGACAATTCAAAAACAACAACAACATGCACTATCGCATTAAGCCGACTGCGCTTATTATCAGAGTCTAT
>JAODUO010000700.1:122500-130000 GCA_025642075.2 Ridgeia piscesae
TTTGGCACTAACACACTCTGCGGGTGTGACTTCCCCGCAACTCTGGAGCGTATCGGCAAGACATTAAGCGCTTGTTTTGACAGTTTTCCGGGTCACCGTTTTTCCGTAATCACGCCGGCCGGAATAGTGTATGTCGGCGTGTAAACATATAGTGGTCTGACCCCACCTAGCGTCCAACCTTGTAGCGTGCGTGAACCCCGCAGCTGTTCCTTGGCAGCTGGCCCGGCGAGTCACATCCAGATGTCCATCTCGCCCTGAGGTGTCGGGATCAAGTTGCTACGTCGGTGTCGGAGCGTGAGTGAGGCGTACAAATCACGCACGCAGGGTGGGCTATGCGTGTATGAAAATAGTCGATAAGCTAATGGCTTCCTCATCCGCTAACTGTCTCGTGCTGTTGGTTTTGGTATCAATCTTGCGAAATGTTTTCGGTTCGGGTTTCTTATTTCGGAAGCAGGAACGTCAAGGAAAAACGAGTTCGAGTTTGTCAGTTGCTGCAGAGCGACGAGATGTCATACTTCAAGGTGTGGTGTATTCACGGACACGACTGTATGGATACTGAGAGAACATTTAACAATATCTTGAGAGTTTCATTTATTTGCTACTAACACTAAGACAGTATCCTTCAGCTGGCAAAACGAGAAGTACAAATAGCAACAAAGAGGCAACAACAGAAGTAAAAATAAAAACAGGCTGCAACAACATAAGTAGTAATAATAACAAAGGCGGCAACAACAGAACTAAAAATAACAACAAAAGCGGCAACAACAGAAGTAAAAATTACATCAAAGGCGGCAACAAAAGAAGTAAAAATAACATCAAAGGCGGCAACAACATGAGTAAAAATAACATCAAAGGCGGCAACAACAGAAGTAAAAATTACATCAAAGGCGGCAACAAAAGAAGTAAAAATAACATCAAAGGCGGCAACAACAGAAGTAAAAATAACATCAAAGGCGGCAACAACAGAAGTAAAAACTTACATCAAAGGCGGCAACAACATGAGTAAAAATAACATCAAAGGCGGCAACAACAGAAGTAAAAATAACAACAAAAGCGGCAACAACAGAAATAAAGATAACATCAAAGGCGGCAACAACAGAAATAAAAATTACATCAAAGGCGGCAACAACAGAAATAAAAATAACATCAAAGGCGGCAACAACAGAAGTAAAAATAACATCAAAGGCATCAACAACAGAAGTAAAAATACATCAAAGGCATCAACAACAGAAGTAAAAATAACATAAAAGGCGGCAACAACAGAAGTAAAAATAACATCAAAAGCAGCAACAACATTAAACGTCAGAAGAGGCAGCTGCGCATTCGAACAGCAGCGACAACGATAACACAAGCAGCGTATCACACACAACAAGAGCAAGAGTCAAATGAACACACTAGCGGTGCTGCAGCAGCTGTAACAGCAGCAGCAACAGCAATAGTAACAGCAGCATCTGTAACGACAATAAACAGTGTCATTCTTCTTCTGAAGCAGCATTTACCAAACCTAAGAAATGCAAAACAACAAATGCATCATTATGTTGTTCGGCAGCCGGCTAAAGAAGCCCACTTTTGGCTATGCTGATGTTGCGATTTCGTAAACACGGACTAGAATAATCAATGACGATCAGCCGCCCTTCCTCATAGATTACCATCGTCCGAAACTCTTCAGTGGGCGGAAAAACGAAGCAAACCCAACAGTTTTTTGTTATTTCTCGCATTAAACAGACTATTTTAGATGGAGCGATACCAACTATGGAAAACGTTTGGAGAAATCAATGTTGACCTTTCGGGCCGCCTGGGTCTAGTACATAGTGGTATACAGCTTCGCTTCCCGTGGGAATCGACGAGCGTTACAAACTGGACGGTCGTTTATATAAGCCGCTTTATATCGTCTGTACTTATATAGGCCTAACGATCCACGATTCCTTGCGTCATTACGGTATCGGCTTGCGGCAACTTCCAAACATCGGCGTTTTGGGTCAACGAATAAATCCCTCATTTAATCATAATCTGTCTCTAGATAAATCGGCTACGACCCTCGGACTGTTTGATGTGTCGACGTCACAGTATCGGATCGGTTCCAAACACATCAGTGCCCGCGTTCATCCTTCGACAAGCTTCTTGCACGTCTGCCAAATCCGGGCCTAGCTGATTACATCTGCTTTCAGCGAACGCATAAACATACATCCGATCCGCTATGAGTTTCAGGCTTGAACATGTGTTTTAGGGTATCCGACACGGCGGAATGCGGCGGCCAAATGGGCTAGCCCGTCTCTGATATGGTGTAGTCGATTAGCAGTCGAGGGCCGGCTGGTCAGTCGGGTGTACAGTTCACCTGATTGACCGCCGCAGCCTCAGGTAACCTGATTGCAAATTTACCGTACTGGAGAAATGCGTGCTTATACGCGTGTAGTTGTGTTGCAATAACTGCACGTAGCCTACGGATGGGTTACGTAAACTATATGCTGTGCTATAATAAATACGCACACATACCACGATTGAAATATGCAGTTAATTATTTTTGTTTGATTATGAAATCATGCCGAAAAGAATAATTAAAGACATCAGGCTCGGACTCTGTGGTGGTCGTTCTGCGGCGTGGTCAATCCTTCGACTCGGGGCTTCCGGGTAGACGCAGCTGGAGTTCTGATTGTGGTTTGTCGTTGGTTTGTGCGTAAGGTCAATTAGTTATGCCAGTCCTGCCGTGCGATCTCTTGCAGTGGTATTAGCGGTTATCCGATCCATTCATCCCGTTTCCTTTCTCTCCACCTCAGCACTCCTTCTTGTTGACTTTCGCCGGTCTCTTTTGCACTTGCCTTCAGTCGTCAAGGTTATTGATGCTTTTGTTTTCTGTTCTATAAGTGAATGTATGATTAGCGTTGTTTCCATGACTCTTATAAGTGGGTGGGATGATTCGTCTTCATTCTGATGTTGACGACTTTTGATATTGGTGACGCGTTTGGATATAGATCTTCATTTGTCGGTGTCCCTGACCGGTGTATTTTGAGTGGTCGCAGTTGTCATCTCCTTCGAGACAACGTAATCTCACCCGTTCGTTTAATCCTATATAAGATGTTATATTGGCGCTACCTACTGCTACTGATGTAACATTGTTTTTGGCGATTTTAAGCGAATTCGGCTTATTCTCTTATCCGTTAATAGTACAGACGTGGATCTTTGGAATTGGAAAATATTTTCGACTGGCGTGTCCCTAGACATTTTTTTACTGTAAACGTCAGTAGTACCCCCCCCCACCCCGTCTTCCGGTGTTAAAATTCGACTACAGACGTGAGCGGAGAGATTGTGGAGCTCCGGCTATACACACCAGTATGAGTTGTATTCATCCACTAATTGTTTTTGGATGAGCCATCTAGACAGAAACGCCTTTGACCAGCCCAACTGGTATATTAATTAACAGGACGTTTGCTTAATCAATTGTAATTGGTCCGATATTGTGGACAGGAGCGTGGAAGCTGTACGACATGAGCGGTATTTCCGGATTAAAACGCGAGTCTACTCACCCGACGTCAGCAGCAGTTGCTTACAATTGTAATGTTTCTTTTCTTTACAATTTGAAAATTTAGCCAGCGGATATTTCAAATTGCGAACACTCTTTTTGACTTACGAAATGCATGGTTAGTCTAGCATTACGAACTTTATAGTAAAAACATCATGTTTTGTATTGTACTAAGAACATTATTTTCAGCAAAATCGGAACTAACTACATCGGTTAAGTTTTCCGTCGTAGGCACCTCCTGAAAGACGTTCAATTTATTTTCACCAATGCGTGTTGTGCTTCCTCCTGGACCCGTATGGTATGTCTTGACAGGATAAGCCAAACGTGATTCTCTGTGATTAGAATAGCACACACAACGCGCGCACACCAGTAATGGCCCGGTCGGTTCGACGGCATCGCGTGCCTAGACGTCATATTTCGATTCGTTTTGCTGAGGGCGGGAATTGAACGTAAACCACCCGTAATGGCCATGCTTCCACTATAATACCTTTGCACGCTTGCACGTTTCGCAAGACGTAACGTAATATCAATTTGGCCGTCGGTCTTTCTGAATGCAATATCACTTTCGATGTCAATAACGCGAACAGCAACGATGACTCGTTTCTGACGGTTCGTGTGTGTTAATTGTTATTGTCCGGTCGTTAATCTCAATAGCAGTCTTCATAAGAGCCGCTTCACCCGTGTCCCGCCAATTTATCACTCGTAAATATTTCAATTTTATCGTGGTGTATGATACACCTCAATCCACTAATACAAACGAAATCATCTTCAGCGATGCAGTAATACTTTTTCGGGTGATTAGTATAGTAGCAATGTCCTGTTACTAACCTGTTAACAATAATACATAGGCCGAAGCAAACAAATGTCCAAAAGCGCGATCCTAATAATACATTTTCTAATAAGTACTTCTGACTTACCGATTGTAAATAATTAAAAATAAAACTGAAGACATTTATTGTTACGTTTCACGTTTATGTTAACATATACTGCTGTGAAATCGGTGCAAGACATGGTTAAAAGACAAGGCGATAGCATAGATCGAGTAAACGAATGATTAATAAAGGATCAGCAATCGTGCTTATAATATTATTCCCGTTGCGAGAGACGCCAAAAACACTGCTTGTTCGTCCATGACGTTATCGTATTAACCGATGAGTCACTGTTTCATTGTTTTGCTTCCGCCGCTAAACATAGGCCTATATCGTCGGCGATAGAGAGATTTATACCAATAATGCATGACGGAAGAAAACACAGACTATAATAAACATAGTCTCGACACTTGACGTTGAGACGGCTATGGGCGGATGCAGAGTGTTGACAAAAAATCATGCAAATTCGTTCGCATAACAACCAGCGAAACACAGACAAAGTAAAAACAACGCTGTGGCAGTTTGTTATACATGAATCCGAGAGAATGTTTTTGTGTTCTCCTTTTGTTTCTAATTAGCGGCTGCTACAAATCGACGTTCCGTCGATCAATGCAGAAGATTGAATCACACAACATAGAAGTAGTTCTATACATGGTACCCGCCATTCACCTGAGTAATTCTTAGCTATTTCTTGCTATAACAACAGAAATGACGCATTCTCACAGAACCTCACGTACTGGATGTAATGCTTTATGAACTTTTTATTCCTGTACGAAAGCAAACTTTGTGTGACACGTTTGACGAGCGAATCTGGCAGACAATATCGCGCACTGGCTAGGGGAAAACGGCTGTAATGCAGTCGTTTTGCCTCCAATTATACAGGCCAGCCGCGTCTTGCTGCAGGAAAGTATTATTTCTGTTTGACCATGTCCAGTCCATGCTGTGTTGTGTCGCCATCGTGTATCTTTGATGACCGCGTAAGCATCTCCAATGTTCCGTTCGCTCCCGAAAGTTAAACCTGTCTCTAAACTGTTCTCACTTTATGACACTGTTATTATATTATGTATGCAGTGTTCCATTGGTACGATGCTTTCATGGAACCTCGGAAGCTGATATGCATGCATCCAGTGGAAAATGGTCATGGAAAGTGGCCTTACGGTTGAATATTGGGTTTCTTGCAGGTGATGCGAGCCGCAAGTCCGGTACTGCTGAGAATAGTTTTATTGGGAGCCTTCCTGCTCTACTGCCCGGTATGTACTACAAACAGTATGTGTTGTGTTAGATGGGAGCGTACGCTTATATGTGTGTACACCATAACTGTTTTTATTATCTAGAACATAGCAGCTCAAATGCACCGTAGATATATATATATATATAACCTTATTTTGCTATGTAGTGATCTTAGAATAATTGTATCGATTGGACGGCCATTCATACTTCGTTTACATCGATCACGCGGCACATATACAACAGAACAAAACATACTAATAATACACAGGTATACGAATAAAACTATACTTATAAAATACTTAAATACACAAATGTATTAATTTAATTAAATAATCAAAACTTACGTGTAGAGAAAAAAATACAAAAAAGCCTTGTTTTGTATCTGTAATTTCAAAATATGTATTGAATGTAACGTTTGTAGAGAAGTTAACTTGCGTGCTAGAAAACAATATGCATATTGTGTGGATTTTAATTGTCCTTGTAAATTGCAGATGATAGTGCAATACTTTGAGCCAAGTCCACTTACCTGTTCCATCACGATATGGATGCGAGAGCTCGGGTTCTCAATATCGTACGGAGCGTTACTTTTAAAGACGTGGAGGTGAGTGTTGACTGTCAGGAATTAGTGATGTCTTCCTACTATTAGACACTAACATAATTAGCAGCATCTTTGAATGCATTCCAGACGCATATTGACGACGATGGGTTCAAATTTACGCCTTGAAATACGAAAAGGTGTTCTCCTTTTACCCCCGTGCAATTCGCATCTGGAATATGATCCCACCACACATTACTGCAATAGAAAATCCCATAGCTTTTCAAGCAGCAATAATGAACCTCCCCATCCCAACACCCAATCACCTAAATTGCCTGTAAAACAAACAAACAAGTTATAACAAACAAACAAACATATATACAACCAAACGCATGCGCACAAGAAGCACTACAAACTCCTGCGTTAGCCCAAGTTTGGGCTGTTTGGAGTAAACAACCTGAGACCTGAGAAAGCATAATTCTAGGGTACACGACCTGATGTACAAACTATGATATTCAAAATTGGGTTTGTACCGAATTACAACATTGCCTCGCAATCACACGATGACGTTACCACGCAACAAGCAAACAATATAGACATAACACGAGAACCTGGTGGGCAATAATGTGACGCAATGGCGTGGTCGTTACTTGCTTCGTGCATCCACATCAAGTTATTGCATCGGACGTTTCTTTATGGATAGACACAGATGTGTCTTGCTATTATAATACAAGACAAACTGCGGGATCTGCCATTTAAGACACAGAAAGATTGGTACATCTGACATTGTGATTTGCTTCGTTGCGCCCGCAGATTTTGCATCGAGCAGCGTCCCTGGATACAATCAATAATAAGATAACAGAAAGCAATCACACAACACAAGAACAACGTGCCGACAAAACACTGTATCGTAAACTGCGATCTCCGGTACAGATTAGTCGCCAAATCGATGGTTAACCGGCTTAACGGGAGCAGTTAATTAATCTCCATGGAGATGACATCAGATACCGCAATGACTTTTGAAACAACACTATAATGGTTTATAAAGAAACAATGTTTAGACGCGCGAAGAAAAGTCGCCTGAAGCAAGATGATCCACAAGTCGCGTAAGAGCGACGAGCGACTGGTTGAGGATCGTTAGGGACAAACCACGAGTTTTCCAGCAACGATACCTGTGATAAATATGACTGTAATAGCAGGGACGACATGACGTCATCATCTTTAGCCACAGGAGCCGCAGTGGTACTGCTAGCTGTATAATTACCACACAACGAGCTATGGAGAAGAGTAATGGCTTCTGTGCATGCGTACATATCTGCATGTACAGCATCCGGTTTATACAGCCGTGG
>JAODUO010000700.1:135000-140000 GCA_025642075.2 Ridgeia piscesae
GCGCTTCATCCACACCCAGCTGACGACCACCGTCACACTAACCTTCCTCTTCGGCAGCAAAGTAAGTGTTCGTTTGTGAACAACTGTCTCTAGCTGCATGTGTGTCTGCGTGTCTGCGTGTCTGCGTGTCTGCGTGTCTGCGTGTCTGCGTGTCTGCGTGTCTGCGTGTCTGCGTGTCTGCGTGTCTGCGTGTCTGCGTGTCTGCCTGTCTGCCTGTCTGCCTGTCTGTCTGTCTGTCTGTCTGTCTGTCTGTCTGTCTGTCTGTCTGTCTGTCTGTCTGTCTGTCTGTCTGTCTGTCTGTCTGTCTGTCTGTCTGTCTGTCTGTCTGTCTGTCTGTCTGTCTGTCTGTCTGTCTGTCTGTCTGTCTGTCTGTCTGTCTGTCTGTCTGTCTGTCTGTCTGTCTGTCTGTCTGTCTGTCTGTCTGTCTGTCTGTCTGTCTGTCTGTCTGTCTGAGACAGACTGACAGACGTCAGTGTCTTTCTATATCTGTCTCTGTCTCTGTCTCTGTCTCTGTCTCTGTCTCTGTCTCTGTCTCTGTCTCTGTCTCTGTCTCTGTCTCTGTCTCTGTCTCTGTCTCTGTCTCTGTCTCTGTCCCTGTCTCTGTCTCTGTCTCTGTCTCTGTCTCTGTCTCTGTCTCTGTCTCTGTCTCTGTCTCCATACCCCCTCTATCTATGTAATATAATTATTATTTCTCTCTTTCTGTCATCTATCTTGTTTCCGTTGATACATTGTTTTAGGGACAACACGTTTGCCTTTGCCTAACTCGATCGCTTGTCTTCAGTCAGAATGCAACCGCGTCTAACATAATGCAACTTGTTATAATATACCTTATATACATACCTCTTGCATGCAACAATCAAAATATTTGCTTTTGATCCTAGCTGACACTATTTGTATGTCTTACAAGATACAATTTACCAGCGCAAATGATACTAATAAACACCCGGATTTCGACAGCTTTCATGTTAGCACGCCGTCTGTCTCAGTGGAATCTATCAGAATCAGCCACTACATTTCTACGTCGTCAACTGCACGTTACTCGATAAACGTCAAGTGGTCGACTGAGAAACATTATTGTACAAGTTACTTTGGGATCTGCGATGTTATTCGATAAATCAAAAAGAACAAATTAAATATAAAAAATATCCAGTGGAATAATAATCGTATTTGTTAACATGATGTTTCCTCAACTGATCACGTTGAATATGACAAACGCGAAACCATCCAACGCCAAATAGTATTGCCGTCTCATCCCAACTATATAGATGCCCTCGTCAATGTGTCCTCCTTGTCGTTGCAGGCGTACCTCGTGTACAAGTACCGCGAGCGAGAACACCCTCAGACGACCATCAACCGCGGCTCGAAGTACACGGCGGCGCCCTAAGTGCTCCAGCACCTTCACGAGCATCAACACGATCCGCGAGAACTCGCTCATCGAGAAGGTCTGCGACGACATGGACTTCGGCAACACGCTCGAGAAGGACATTCAGGTGGGGCGTGACGGGCGGCTTCGGCTAGAGCTAATGGCGGGGTCTCGGTGGAGTCACTTTTCACGAAGTAGCATCTCCAGGGTGAGGAGGCATTGAGGCGTGCAGAAAAGGGAGTTGTGCTTCTTTTCGGATTACTAGGAGTTTTTTGAGCGGGGAGGTTGTTTTTGTCGTTGAATGGATTTGTTCTCGGCGTGTCTGGAGGTTAGAATTGCGTGTCGCAAAATTTTTGCAATTTTTTTTCTTTGTCGGTATGTGGGAAGTTCTAAGCGGTTGACGCCAGTACACATACGTGACAGCTCATCGGGAGATCAATATAAACACATCTAAAATAAGAAATATGGGTAAAAAAATTGAAAAACAAATCAACCATAACGAAGGAATCTGTGAGCTGGCACGTAGGTATGATGACGTCATCTCACCAAGATGCAAGCATAATGACGAAGCCTATTTGAAAATAAGCATTGCCTGTGCGATACGTAATTTTAATCCTTGGACATACTTAGAAGAAATTCATTCAACAGTGAGATGTGTCTCTTTCCTTATGATCAAAGCTGACGCTAAGTCGTGGCGTTGTAGCTAAGCTGCAAATTCGCGCTAACCTAAGTTTGTTAACACTACCTACGATTAGATTACGGAAGTGATGCATTACAGCTTAATTGAAACCTTGCCCAAGGTGACATTTTTTTGGAACACATAAACACGGATTACGTCTTATGTTTCCATAATAATAGATCCGTGTTATTATTGGATGCTGCGTCCTTAAAGAAGATAACACCAGCTTATAGCGTGCTTCTTGGCTTCGCTTTCTTTGTTTGATTTGACGTAATCTGGCTTGATTTGACTACGTTGTAAAATAAAAATAAAAACATAATAGTTTGTTCTGTATATTAAGTGCTATCAAGAGCAACGTCCGTCTTTGACAGTGAAGATCGGATAACGTTATACACATCGTCGGTGCTATTTTAAATCACTGTAGATGTGATGCCCGTGTTGGCTTATATAGGTGTGATCTCCAAATGCATAAGTATAAGTATAGCAGAATGTGATGGCATTATTCAGCATCTGGTCACGCGCGGCGTTGAGTAATCAATTAATTTATATTAATTCATAAAGAATGTGATTAATGAATAGAATGACAAATATGCTTACTGTGTAAACGTGTAAATACGAGCATCATGAATGTGTTCAAAGCAAGAAAACGATATTTATGAGGGAGATAAAACATGTATAGATAAAACATGTCGTAGTTATGATAAGGCTTTGGTATATATATAACATAATCGATATGTCATATGCAGTAGATAGTGGAAAGGCAATGTCGTTTATTTGTGTGTGTGATATATGCACATTGTTGTTGTAAATGCTCGTAGCACGAATGAATTTTAAAACGCATTCATTGATAACTTACAGAAATAGGCAACATACATAATTTATAAAATGTCCAATGCACGATAAGGCAAATGTGTACAACCAAATTTGTGTGGCTGGATGTGTAAGTGGTAATATCGTTGACTTATATTGTGTGTGTGTGTGTGTGTGTGTGTGTGTGTGTGTGTGTGTGGTGGTGGTGTGTGTGTGTGTGTGTGTGTGTGTGTGTGTGTGTGTGTGTGTGTGTCGTGTGCGTGTGCGTGTGCGTGTGCGTGTATCTATATGTATGTATGTATGTATGTATGTATGTATGTATGTATGTATGTATGTATGTATGTATGTATGTATGTATATATATATATATATATGTATATATTATATATATATATATATATGATATGTATGTATATGTATGTATGTATGTATTGTATGTATGTATGTATGTATGTGTGTGTGTATGTATGTATGTATGTATGTATGTATGTATGTATGTATGTATGTATGTATGTATGTATGTATGTATGTATGTATGTATGTATGTATGTATGTATGTATGTATGTATGTATGTATGTATGTATGTATGTATGTATGTATGTATGTATGTTTATAATGTGATGTAATATAATATGATTGATATAATACAATATGATATAATAAAGAATATCTTTAACAATTACATAAAATATAATATAATGTAATATTGTTTGCGTATGTCTGCGCATGCGTGCTTGCGTGTGTGAGTGAGTGCAGTGTGTCTGTGCGTGTGTGCGTGCGTGTGGTGTGTGTGTGTGTGTGTGTGTGTGTGTGGGGTGTGGTGGTGGTGGTGTGTGAGTGAGTGAGTGAGTGAGTGAGTGAGTGAGTGAGTGAGTGAGTGAGTGAGTGAATGATGAGTGAGTGAGTGAGTGCAGTGTGTCTGTGCGTGCGTACATGCGTATGTTTTTGTATAACCAATTTACTCGCCTCTGCCTTATTAATAATAATAATAATAATAATTTAAACGTGTTTCTTATCGGACGACTTTACGCACCACTAAACGTACGTTTATGTGTGTTTCTCTTCACGCAGGACGAGTTCAAGCGCCTCTACATGCAGCTTGAGACGCTCAAACAGAAGAACATGAAGCTCGGCAACCCGCACCTCACGCATAAACTGTCGGCGATGACAGAGGCGGCGATGATCGACGAGCCCGACTCGCAACCGGCGTCGCCCAACGTCAACGGCAAGCGCGTCGTCATCAACATAGACAGCTACAAGGACGCGACGAGTCTATAAGGAGCCGTCGACGCACGGCTAGGACGGAGTAGACATCTACACGCCGGCGACTGCGACGTCGCTCGGTGTCGGTGACGTTGCACAAACGTTGCACAAACGTTGCGAAGCGACGACCGCCGGAAAGGCCGCCGACCTGTGCAATGGCGGCCGGAGAACCGCCCCGAGAGCTGATGGCGACCTCTGAGGTGTTGCGAAAGTGAAGTGGGAAATCGTCCGGGAGAAGATATCGACGTATGACGATATCTCTTACGGTGCTGGATGTGTCGCGTTCCGTAGAGAATAATTACGTCGTTCCGAGTGGCGGGGGACTCTAGATGGAACGTAATGACGTCAACAATTGGTCATACACTGGCGTTAGGGAAATGAGTCGACGATGATATGGAATCACGTGATACCGCGCGTAAAGGGAACTGTGGTGACTGAACAGTTATTTTGATAGAAGACATGACGCAAATTTAAGCGCCAATGAATTAGGGTGACTTGACGTGACGCCGGGTTTCGTCTGACGAATTCCGATAGCGAATGTTAGCGACGCGGAAGGTGTTTAGAAATGCAACAACCGAACATATTGGAGTAGAGTGTCAACTAATTTTGGGTACCAAACGTTGCAAATGTTGCACCACGCACAGATTATTAAGTGCAGTGCTTCCTATAAGTGATTTTTTGCATGACACCAGCAACAGGTGTTTGTGACAACGACTTAACAATTTGCTCAAAACGTCGAACAGCTACCGAACACGACGTTCTGCAAAGAACATGTGTCAATGACATAGACAAAGTAAAATAAATTAGGATTCAGCGTATAACTGATGGGAACGTAACACAAAGGCCGGCCCCATAAATTAGGATTTTTAGTGCAAAGTTTAGGA
>JAODUO010000700.1:145000-160000 GCA_025642075.2 Ridgeia piscesae
TATGTTTCCTTTAACATTTGTAAGCCAAGTGTGTATTTTGCAGATTCCACCAAACTAGGGCCAAGCTACGATATAAGCGTTTTATAAAGAAACGAAACTATTAAGAAAAAAACTGTTATGAGATATTGAGCATGTACACTTATTACTGGAGCTGCTGGCTTTAAAGTTGTATTTTGTGATAGGGAAAATATTTTAAATAAACATTTCCGGTGAACCAGTATGTTCCTGTATTTGTTTCATAATTTATTATTAAGTAATGTTATGGTATACACGGCGCAATATGCGGACAATTGATTCAGTATCCATCATTCCGCTGTTCTGAGTAGGCGACCGGCAATGTTGCAAAAAGCATAATTTCTCAAATAATAACATACCAGATGTAAAAGTATTATATTCTAGCAACTGAAATATGTAAATATAGTTTCTGTTTGAACATGCACTATCGTCATCACCGTCATACAGGCGTAGCTGCTCCGTGGTTGGGGGATGGCCTCAGCGTTCGGTTTGCAAATTTGCCATTTGTTATCCGTTTGTCTTCTCTCTAACACATAATAGTCTTTCCGTCCGGTTTAACAGGATTTCTTTGAGTAATCATAACAATAGTGTATAATGGGGATTTAACTATAACTGCACATTTAAGTGACGACTCTTCAAAATACGGACGCGGTGGCTTTCGTGCAAGATCAGAGTTGTGTGCTCGTCCGCCGAAATACGCAGCCATAAAGCACATCAACGCTATTTCGGGACATTTTTACGTCAAACTTTCGCGTGTTAGGCATGCCTTGTCGGTTTGGTTCATGTGCGTAAATGGCATGATTAGCGATACATTTTGAAATGCTTCTGCAAATTTTCAGGGATCCCCTGGGTGGTGCGTTCAAAACGTTATTTATTTCCGGTTGCTTTGAAGCGTGGTACGAAACACTCAAAGGATTGATCACGTCAGCATACGCCGCTTTTTTACATATGAACATGCTGTCTTAAATTAATTTATTCACTATCTAGATAATATAGTGTGGTTTTGGGTTCCGTAAAATTAATATAATCTCACCTCTAAATGCCGTACATTCAGATGAATTGTATTTCTATTTACCATAACGATCACCTTGTATAACAATGGTTATTTAATGTGACTAACAATATCTGTATGTGCACATTCGTGCCCATAAGCACACAATCAGTCTCATACGCAGGTACTCACACGCACACGCACACGCACACGCACACGCACACGCACACGCACACGCACACGCACACGCACACGCACACGCACACGCACACGCACACGCACACGCACACGCACACGCACACGCACACGCACACGCACACGCACACGCACACGCACACGCACACGCACACGCACACGCACACGCACACGCGCACACGCACGCACACACGCACACACGCACATACGCACACATGCACGAACAAAACCGTGCCATCACGACCATCCACCACTATCATTGACCAAGCACGCACAAACTAACACACACACACAAACACACACACACACCCGCATTCACACAACACAACACAAACGCACGCATGCACACGCGCACAAACACACACTCACATACGCATACATACATACATACACACACACACGGACACACACACACACACACACACACACACACACACACCGCCGCACGCACGCACGCACGCACGCACGCACGCTCGCTCGCACGCACGCACGCACGCACGCACGCCATACGTACACTGGCACACACAAAACCAAGTATAAGTACACACCAGCAATCTTTCGGGAGGCGAAATTTATGACAAAACCGACTTAGCGCTGCATTACAACGTGACTTACTTCTGCATTCGTCACGTAAAATAACCGGATTAACGGTAACGCCGTTTTGAATAATTGCAAGGCACAGACAATCAATCACCGGAACCACTTTCGTCCCTTTACGTCATTTCCCATTGCCGAGTGCAGCGGGGTGATCCGGTTAAGTACCCGCATTCAAAGCCTCGGCCCTAAGCGATCACCGGGTGTTTTACTATAACGCTTCGCGACTTAAGGATCGCCGTTTTCCCCGAGCCCGTTAATTGAGAAAGGGGCGGCGGTAGAGAGCCCCAGCGCGCGCCTAATGGCAAATATAAGTCTCGCGCAGCTATAGTTGAATGGCGGGTGCCTGTTGGTAATGCGGTACGATTGTTCGGCCGATAGGCTATTTTACCACTGGCGCAATATCGCAACGATGGGCCAAGAAAGGAGGCAAAGTATGCCTGCGTTGGCGACTATTTAATATTATACAGTTTCCATGGAAACTGAACGTTTAATCTGTGATTTTGTTCACATTTGCGAGTTCACTAATATGTGCCAGTATTAAATTGGCGTGCAATTACCGTATCGATTTTCTCATAAAACTCCCACACACACACACAAAAATCAACAAAACTTGAAAGAATTCAACAATTAATACCACGTACTTCGTAGCATCAGAAGTTTTTTTTTTTAGCTGTGATGAGATGTAGATCTTTTCAGGAAAACAGAATTTAATTCACGCATCAAGGTAAAATATTTTTTATGTAATGGGGACAGATCATAAATTAAAGGGCCTTTGTCAAATCGATTTTCCCTATTTTTCTCGTTTCTAGGACAATTTGCGAAATATCAAAGGTATCTTGTGTTTAATATGCGGCCTATTGGCTGGTTTGTGCAGAGTAGCGTGGTTGGTTGGAACAAATGGATACACTTTATTACATTTACAATTATCATCTGGGCCTGGTAAAACCACAGCAGAAAATCCTTTACATAAATGTATACTATTACACAAAACTACTAAACTGTATTCACTTAAACGGTAACGGTAAATCATTTCGTTATTATAACAATAAAAAATGTCCGATCTTTTGTCCATAAATGCATAACGCACGCTGTTATTTAATAATACACTGCATGTTCACAATGTCAACGTTTTAACACCGTCGCACCCAGTAAATGATGAGTAATATTAATTCAGGAGGGATTTTGGTATTAATCGAAACTGACAACGGAACAAGTGGGAGAGAAAATTAACCAATTATGTATCAGCGATACACTGCGGTGATACGTAACCTTTCTTCCGTCGTATGCCACCAGAGGTCGCTCCGATAGACGGTTGGTCCGCTTAGGAACTTTGCAGAACTATGACTAAGACTTGTTCACAATTCCGCAAAGCTCTTTAGTAGTAAACAAATCACTGCATTTTGTTTTAAATATCAGTGTGGAAATGGTAAGGAAAGGTGTTTCTTTGTAACACCAATGCTTGATTCTGATAGAGGAATCTTAGGTCTATTAATGGAGAAGCGACAGACGGGGGCCAAACTGAGTATTCCTCGAAACTTTACTTTCAGTCGAGCACCATATCGACTTCGCTCGAAAACATTCAGCTACGTTGCAATTACTGCACGAAGACTATTATCTATGTACAACTATCTATAGCCAGACACTTGTTCACACGGCAGCGTTAAGTGGAGCAACGTAGAGTCGGACGGGCAATGCGACACGCAACCGCGTCCCACGTGTAGTGGCGCTACAAATTATATTTAAAACGACTGCAGTGTAAATTTGACAACACAATGAATAAGGCTGGAGTCTTCAAGATCCGTGCACTTTATTACAATTCTAGTAGCAATGAGAATACTCTAAATTAATGCTCTGCGATTTTGAGAACTACAACGAAATATGACAACTACCAATTATCTAGCGTTATCCATCGTATTGGTCCTACACGAACAATGGCGTAAGGCTCGTGTCTTCAAGATACACACACCTTACTATCATTCTATAGGGACAATGAAAATAAATTCGCCACTTTAACAAATGCGACGAAATGTGAGAACCACCAAGTTTCGAGCGTTATTCTTTGTACATGGTCTTCACGGTGAACGTCTTAACATTTGATATCGTGGGAGTTTAACATCCACAAAAAATGGATGACATACATGAGTTGGTCTAGCACACATCACATGCTCTCAGACGATTAAGTACTCGACTCAAATGCAAATATCCTGCACAGACATGCGGAGGATGCTAAAGTAGACACACGTGTCCGTGTCCGCTGGGACTTGACCAGACGATAGATACGACCGCCACATGCTCGCGATTGACATTTCTCATGTCCAGCGGTCAGTTGTTCGGACCTATAAACATGTGTCCTGGGAGCTTGCTTCCGATCCGCTAACCAGATCTGATTATTAGGAAAAGTTTTGTGATTGGCTTTGCTTAGAGTAACTTCATTGGAAATCATTGTCAAGCTGTTGTTGCCCAGCGGTTGAAGATGCATGTTGATACATGTTGTTGTTTAAGGTGAAGGTTGGAACATTTTGCTAATAACATGGCCTATAAGTGTAGCGAGATGTCGACAAGAGAGATATTTGGAATAGGGCACGGACGAATAGGGCATGGCATTTTCATTGCTGATCCGGGCCACAACGACTCGAACGATGTATGTATTCTTTCGCGTACAGGCGTAACTGTCACAGCAGAAATCTCCGTTGTTAGTTTTATAGGTTTCCACGCAGCTTAAAACGTATTTAGAAGGTGGGAACTACTCTGGAGATAAGTTGCTATTTTCAAGTTGTTTACAAATTGCAGTAATGTTGACTTTGAATGCGCTTACGGACAACGAGAAGGGCCGGTTGTGTTTGGTCTCGTTAAGTCTCGCTCAAACCAAAACGGAAACGAGCATCACGTTCCATAATGGCTTGTTGTGCAGGAAAGTAGTTTTTCTCATAATATACATTGGATAAAATGTTAATTCTTACACATCTGAGTATATTCAAGCTGGGTTTGCTCGAGGCTGGTGTGTGTGTGTGTGTGTGTGTGTGTGTGTGTGTGTGTGTGTGTGTGTGTGTGTGTGTGTGTGTGTGTGTGTGTGTGTGCGCGTGTTTGTGTGCGTGTGTTTGTGTGTGTGGGGGTTGTGTGTGTGTGTGTTGTGTGTGTGTGTGTGTGTGTGTGTGTTTTGTGTGTGTGTGTGTGTGTGTGTGTGTGTGTGTGTGTGTGTGTGTGTGTGTGCTGTGTTTGTGTGTGAAGTTGCGTGCGTATTCGCGCGGGGGTGTTTGCGTGAGTTTGTGTGTGCGTGCATACTTCCATGTGTTTATTGTGCACGTGTGCGCCAAATTGATATTAGCAACCACAAAGGCAACGAAACCGGGGTTTTCTCCTTTAATAGTAATAATAACAACAATAGCATATTTTAATTAATCATATGTGGATCGGACGCACGCGCGCACCCATGCGCGCACGTACGCCCGCACGCACATGCGCATGATTTGGATCTGATCTATGACATTTCACACATCCATTTTGAGAGTTCGCGACAAATTATCAGAATGCTGCCATTAAGCAATAATCATCATCAAACCACCAATATGACGTTGTATCTTCACTCAATGCACTACCATCTTGAAGAAAATGGCTTCCTTTAATTGGCCGCGTAATTTGTTACAATACAATTTTAATTGAACGCAATTTCGTTAACTGTTTTTTTTAACTCAGCGTCGATGGCTGGTCGGGTACTCTCATTACTCAGCTTCTGTTTATAAGAACGACGAGGGGACGTCATTTGTGGCGGTTGTGCAGCAGGCAGATTGTAACTGTGCCACGCGGGTATATATCACCGGCCCCGACTCCAGCTGCCGACGGGGAATGAGCGTCGAAAGGAGCATCAATTTACGACAAAAACAATGATCAGTTTACAATCAACGTCAGGTATCACGTCGACCGGTGAATGCCCGATGTCGAGGCGAACGTCCGTGCGTAGTGCTTCAGCTGCCAGACGAGACCATCGGCGTAAGGAACACTCGTCCCGGTTCCTTCTGCATCAGTCTGTCGAACTGTCTGGCGGGCGCGCGCACGGAACAGATCCGTTCTCCAGTCTGCTGACGCGACTATGGCGCCGCTGCCGTCTGACATTCTGCCCGTCGGTCGCCGTTTGTTCGCCTTGACGTGTGCCCGACGCTCGACCGCACGCGTCAGCGCGGCAGCTGTCGAGTCGTCCCAATCGCCCATTGTCCGCGTTCTAATAATGTTCGTCTGCTGCTCTTTGCCGCTTCCTTCGCGCCGTGACACCCGCTGCGCCTGTGATCCAATTGCAGACATCACGCAGCTGGTGCCGCGACGGTCCGGTCCCATCCGGATCCGGATCCGTCCCCGCCCGCGTATATCCGATCCGGATCCGTGTCCGAAAGCGTCAGTCCGGCCGCGGGCCGATCCGGATTCATGTCCACCCGCATCATGTCGGACGTCATCCTAGACATTGCAGTGGGGTGTGATCGATGCAGGACACGGACCCGGAACAGGGACCTGGTCCACAGGTGTCTCGATGGTGGGATGGACCTCGGACAAGCCGGACATGAGTCCGGCCAAATAAGTAGATTCAGTGATTTCCACAAATTATTACACCGGCCTGTTGTTTTGTTGACAACTGGCAGAACAAGGAATCAGGTTTCGAATAAGAATCAGCCACTGGGATGGTTGTTACTGAGTTTCGATCGGACCTTCTGCAGCACAGTCGGCGACATCTGAAGTCTGCTCTCGTGTCGTTTCGTCGCTGCTCGTAATACTGACAGGAACCGGTTCGATTTCTGCGATGCCACCGCCCAAAACACAGTCGTCAACGTCGTCTGTCAAAGACCCAGTTGTATCGTTCACCACGTCTGTTTCACCGCACTTGCTGGTGATAGAACCGTTTCTCGGATTCTGTCCCACGCCGTCCTGATCAATGTTGTGTCTCTCGCTGATTTCCAGTGCAATATCCACTGATGTATGTCGTTGCTGTTGTTCTTCCGCACCAGCCATACCTTTTGTGGCACCTTTGTCCGGATAAGGTTTGCAATTAATGTCCTCTGATGGATATGCGTCATTAAGTTCATGCATACTGTACGAAACATCGCTGGCCTTCCGGTCCTGCGCACATCCGGTAACGTCACGATGCGCACTGCCAAGAATGTTATCTTCAGTACGCCTTTGGTCGCTACTGCCATAAGCACTCAAAGCGGCTTCTTGCGTAGTTGACATGTTGTCTTTACTCAGTTGATGATAGCATGTGTTTTCCTCGGCGTAGGTTTGTATACTTTGCTTAATACAGGATGCGGAATTGTTTTCTGTGACGCTGACAGGACCGCCGTCATCGCCAAGCGAACCAGGTGAACTTTCGTCGTTACAGTCCATGGGCGAACGTTTATCGTCGTCATTGTCGTTGTCAGATCTTCCCTGCTCATTCGGTGACTCGTCGGCGTCTTCAAGCGAGCTTCCGGTAACGTTATCGGAACGCGAGTTGTGAGTAATGCTCCCGGAAATAGTGGTGTATATATTTACGCCGCTATGCGTGCCAGTGTCCGGGTTATCTCTTGACGCGACGTCGTCGTCTCGGCCTTCATTGTCGTCAATGTCGTTGTCTTGGACATCGTGATCGTGGACTTTGTTATCGACGACTTCGATGTCGTGGCTGTCGTGGCCTAGGATTTCACTATCGTGGATTTCGCAGTTCTGGACATTGTAGTCGTAGACGTTATGGTCGGGGATATCTTTGTCTTGGAGGTCATGGTCGGAGACTTCGAGGTCGTAGACTTCGTTGTTAGGAACTTCGTGGTCGTGCACTGTTTCGTGTCTGAGGACTTCGTGGCCTAAGACTACACTTGTCGTGGACTTCATGGTTTTGCACTTCGAGTTCAGGGATTTCGTGGCCTAAGACTACATTATCGTGGACTTCGTGGTCTTGCATTCATTCATCTGGTCTTGCACTTCGTGTTCGGGGACTTCGTGGCCTAAGATTACACTGTCGTGAACTTCGTGGTCTTGCACTTCGAGTTCGGGGACTTCGTGGCCTAAGACTACACTGTCGTGGACTTTGTGGTCTTGCACTTCGAGTTCAGGGACTTCGTGGCCTAAGACTACACTGTCGTGGACTTCGTGGTCTTGCACTTCGAGTTCAGGGATTTCGTGGCCTAAGACTACATTGTCGTGGACTTCGTGGTCTTGCACATCGAGTTCGGGGACTTCGTGGTCTTGCACTTCGAGTTCGGGGACTTCGTGGCCTAAGACTACATTGTCGGGGACTTCGTGGTCTTGCACTTCGTGTTCGGGGACTTCGTGGCCTAAGACTACATTGTCGTGGACTTCATGGTCTTGCACTTCGTGTTCGGGGACTTCGTGACCTAAGTCTACATTGTCGTGGACTTCATTGTCTTGCACTTCGTGTTCGGGGACTTCGTGGCCTAAGACTACATTGTCGTGGACTTCGTGGTCTTGCACTTCGTGTTCGGGGACTTCGTGGCCTAAGACTACATTGTCGTGGACTTCATTGTCTTGCACTTCGTGTTCGGGGACTTCGTGGCCTAAGACTACATTGTCGTGGACTTCATTGTCTTGCACTTCGTGTTCGGGGACTTCGTGTCCTAAGACTACATTGTCGTGGACTTCATGGTCTTGCACTTCGTGATCGTGGGCTTCATGTTTAGTGACGTCGTGGTCTAAAGTTTCGTTGCTGCGGATTTCGTGGTCTAAGACTTCGATATCGTGGACTTCTATGTCGGGAACTTCGTGGTCTGGGACCTCGCGATGAGAATGTTCTATTCCAGTAGCTGCAATGCGTGAGATCCTGTGCATCGTCTCATTCTTCGCGTCTCCAACGTCAACGTCAGTTTTGGTATGCGGTGGAACTGAAAAACACGAAGCAAAATAGTAATTACTTTAACTGTACTGGTGTTTTAGCAACGTTGACGACGAAGGTCAACTGGTGAATCGTTCATGATGAATTGGTGTATGCGTAAACTTATGAAGGGTATACTAGATATGTAGACGTACACGTGCACACACGAGAAGTGGCACATACGTGTAACGTGACATGCAGACAGAAAATAGCACATGCCACACGCATGCATATGCACACAACATTAGTTTTCATAACAGTGTAAATACGTTGATTTCTGTCATTTCCTTAGACTTCAAACTAAAGACCGCTCGCAACCACACACACATGTACGCACGGACGTACACACATACACACACGCACGCACAATCACGTATACACACCACTCACATACACACGCTCGCACACAAACACACGCACGTACACACGCTCACACACGTACACACACACACACACACACACACACACACATTCACAGACGGACACACACACACACACACACACACCACACACACGCACGCACGCACGCACGCACAATCACGTACACACACCACTCATATACACACGCTCGCACACACACACACACACACACACTACACACACGCACGTACACACGCTCACGCACGCACGCACGCACACACACATACACAGACACACACACACGCACGCACGCACGCACGCACGCACGACACACACACACACACACACACACACACACACACACACACACACACACACACACACACACACACACATAGGCGCACTCACTCAATACCAACTTTTGTGTACGATGGTGACATGAATAAAAGACGAAAACGAAGAGAACATAGTCCAACTGTCAGATGAGGACTGGACGTGAAAGCACTCGCTCCCAGGACTGCACTTAAATGTGCATTTGCACTGCACGCAATAATACTCCCGTAGTTGTTGCGTGTCAACCACGGCCGATTAAATACGTCGATTTCCTGAACCATTTAATCGACCTTCGTTGATATCGGCGGCACGTCGCTCCAATCAGTGTTAGCTGCTAATAAATATCGCAATGTAACCTCCAATTTTCTCCGTATCGCGCCGTCTATTAGTGTCGGCTCGTTGTCAATAAGGTAATAATGTCGGACAAAGCACGTGGCACGCAATAGGGGTCTGACGCAATGATAGCCCACATGATTTACATCAAGACCATCTGTTCTTCCCTATTTTTTTTATAACTCTTTTAAGAGTAAGTGTATTTAAGTGCGCAAGATCAAATCAAACAAGACAACATTCACCCACCCTATTTTTGTGCATCAGCCTATCAGGAGACGTCCAGCTAAATCCAGGCTCTGAGATATTGAAATCTCGACCACTGACACTTTTGCCCGTATCCGATTTAACAGCCATATTGACAAAACAAACACAAATAACAAATAACAAAACAGTGATCTAACCTTTGGACCGAACCGTCAAAATGCCTCAAACCCTGCACGTCGCAAGGAAACAAAACGTAACACACGGAACACAATTCTGATCAACATCGGCAGTGTCAAAAGTATAACAAAGACAACCGAATTAAAAACAATCATCCAGTCAAATAATCCAGACATCACGTTCCTGGCTGAAACCCAACCTATTCATTCCTACCACCCAAGTATATCGCCATCCGAATGGACAGAAACACCCATGGAGGTGGTTTCCTCGTAGCCTTCCGAGATGACATTGTTGCCGAACCACATACCAATCTGAACTCAAACTGTGAAAAAGTACGGAAAAATATTTTTTTTACAAGAAATAAATCCTTTTACTTTGCCTCCTGCTACCAACCCCCCAATGACCATCTCCAATCCTTTGAAGCGCTCCATGAATCTCTGACAAAACTATATGAACACCAAAACAAAAAACACAAAATGTAGTCATAACAGGAGACTTCAACCTCCACGATATCAACTGGGGCAAAGAGCAAATCACCGAGAACAGACCGGTCAGCGAATATAACAAACTGCTAGAAATAAAGAACGAATTTGGCTTGTAAAACATGGTGAACGAATCCACACGAGTTGACTCGGGCAATACGCTTGGTCTCATACGCACCTCAAACCCATCCATAATTGTTAATATTCACACCACTCCTGGCATGAGTGACCATGAAGCTGTAATCTTTAATGTAAACTTAAGCCTTGTCCGTAACAGAAACCCATCGCACAAAGTCCTCCAATTTATAAATAATCAAACTGGGATAAACTCACGAACGACATAAATCAACTAACAACAACATACTTCCACACGAACCCAAACTCAAGAGACATCAATGAAAATAGGAACTTCTTCATGAGTAATCTTACTTCATTAGTCGACATCAATATTCCCAGCCGAAATGTCAAACCAAAAGCGCACCTCCCCTGGATTACACGTGAAACAATAAGAATGCAAAGAAAACGTAACAAAAGCCAGAAAAAAGCAAAACAAACTGGGCGTAACAGCGACTGGGAAAGGTTTAGGTAAGTCCAAAGACAAGCCAGTAAAGCAGCAGCCAAATCCTACTCAGACTACCTAAATAATCACGTTGGAGAAAGTCTAAAAACAAACCCAAAACAATTCTGGTCATTCATTAAAGCAAACAAACGATTTTGCAAACAAATGGCCAAACAATCACAAACGACCAGGACAAAGCAAATACATTTAACAACCAATTCTGCTCCGTGTTTACTCAAGAAATCTACCCCATTCTCTAACTAGCTCCATCCGTCTACTCCGATATCCCCTTATTCGAAACTGGGATAGACGGAGTAGTTAAGCAACAGAAAAACCTACATGAAAATAAAGCTACAGGCCCAGATGAACTACCTGCTCGAGTCCTCAACGACACTACAGTGGAAATAACCCCAATTATCACACACATTTTTCAGCAGTCATACAACAGTTTCCAAACTTCCAGACGACTGGCTCCAGGCACTAATAACACCAATCAATAAACCAAAAAGAGCCGCAAATCAGACTACGCCAATTACAAACTCGTTTCACTAACATGCATCCTCTGCAAAGTTATGAAGCACATTATTCTTAACAACATGTGGAAACACTTACACAAACACAACATCAAACTCCACTTCCAACACGGTTTCCGGTCAGGACTGTCTTGTGAGTCCTATCATCGAGACAGTCCATGACTGGATAACAACTATAGATAACAAAACACAAATATATGTCTTCCTGTTTCATTTCGGCAAAGCCTTTGACAAAATCCCCCATAAACGCCTGTTATCAAAATTAGCCTTGTATGGAATAACTAGAAACTGGATATCATTATTTCTTTTACATCGAAAACAGAGAGTCTCAGGCAACGGTGCCCTGTCGGACAATGTTTACATGTGTTACATCTGGAGTACCACAGGGCTCAGTCCTAGGACCAGTTCTATTTCTACTACACATAAATGACATAAACAACAACATCCAATCCCCATACGGCTCTTTGCTAATGACAGCATCATATATTGCAAAATCACATCTGAAAATGATAGCAACATCCTACAATGTAATCTGATAAAACTACAAACATGCTCCAACAAATGGCAAATGGACTTTAACATCCTCAAATGTGTGGATCTCCCAAATAACCAAACCCAGACTACATTTGTATTCCCTCTGTGGTATGCCCTCTCCACAGTCTCCAACCACCCTTGGAGTGAAAATTAGATACTAAACTAACATGGGCGAATCATGTCACCGATACAGTTTCCAAATCTTCAACAGTTTTAAGTATGATCAAACGAACCCTCGGATGCAAACCTGATATATATATATATATATATATATATATATATATATATATATATATATATATATATATATATATATATATATTTATAATAATAAAGTTTCCAGTATTATTTACTGATACTGGAAACGATCTATTATCAGTTTAAAATACACTATTTGTACGAGAACCTGTATTACATGTTATCGTAGATAGATTTTCTTACAAAATATTGCATCACAGATTCACAAAACTGAACTCGTCGACAATATCTTACACCGGCGCTTATTGCAAATGCCACCGAACCGAAATAATAACATTGCCAATGTGCAGGAGAGTCTTCCAAAGACAACACCGTCTACATATGTACGCATGCATACACGTGCTCGCATATCGCCTGCACTATGATAATAATAACAATAGTTCTTATATCGCGCGATCTCTAACTAAATAGTAATCAATACGCTCACAAATTAGACATAAATAAACAATTAAAAAATTATTCAAAATATCAATTTGAATTAAAATAAATTATAAATTAATTGATAAGAATAAATTATGTGCAGTGTCGCGGTGTCTTTGTCATCGATGTCAACGATCGAACGATCGCGTAGCAATGGTGACGCAAAACGTTGTTTACAACGTCGCTGAACGTAACCGCATCGAGGGTGATCCATCAACGTTGACCGGGCCGTGACAACACGCCAAACTCTCGTTGACTACGGCGTCGACGTCTCCGTGCAACGAGCCGACGTCACGTCAAAGCCACGTTCGGTTGTCGCGGGAGATGAGAGTTAATTGAAAGCGATTCCTCAAGAACTGGATACGCAGCGCTGCGTAATTGCCACGCTAGAAATGTACCCAATCTCTGTTTATAGCGTCTTCGGTCGTTTATAGAACGTGCATAAGACGTTGGTGGTTCTAGCCGAGTGACGCCGCGCTATATTCAGCATCAAGGTGGATTAATCCTAGGACGACTGGAATTCCATGCGCGTCCAATGAGGTCGTTGACTGGGAAACCCTACCCCACCTAACGGCATACTTCGTATCACGTGCAGGCGGTGACAGATCGCTGGCAATCTTGTCTCGGCATATACTATGTTTCGGTTTCCGTTTCCGACATTAATACCAACGTGTGTGGTCTCACGAAGTTATACATAGCGCCTCTATATGCCTTTAATGAATCGCTCGAGACTCCTACTGTGCTATCGGAGCAAATGATTCGGGTGCGACAGGTGTCACGTCGCACCAGCTACGGCAGTGGGTTGTGTAGATCGATAGTTTCTTCACTCATTCCTTCGACTCCCGTCGCAAGATTGGTTGAACCCTTTCTTTGCATGCAGCAAATCTTTGGAATAGTCTACCAATCGCCACGTTACGTACACATTATCGCAACGCTGTCTTGTAGCAAGCCGATACACGTCTTTTTAAACCTGCTTTTCCTCCCTAAATGTAACGTGTGTGCAGTCAAGAGCATATCTTATTTTGTATATTTTATTATTATGACTTTGCTTGTATTTAGACGCATTGTCACGTGCGAATATACGAACTGACAATATACAGTGCACTCCCGCGGACACCGAATTGTATCAACAACAGTGACGGATTATTATCGGTCGATCACGCTTTGAACCGACGGCTTAGACAAGGCTGAAAGACAAACCGCCTCGTTAGTTCAGTAGTGCACAAGCCCAGCTTCCACTAAGTTGGTAGTGCTGACATAAGGCATAGACAGCTATACTCACGCAAGTCTACGTGAACTTAAAGATCGGTCATGACATCACTTCAAGGCGACTACTCTTATCTATTCATTTATCTTCCGTCACTTTTCAATTCATTTTTGTGCGATAGCAAAGAGCACACCAATGTACCTACAGTGAACCATACGGAATGTGAGTTCATTTGATCTACTTTTTATTTGCACTTTTGGTATAAAAAATCAAATTAGTAATGCTGGACCAAGAATCGATCAGTTAAATTATTTCAGTTTAGATCATCCTCGCACGCCAGAAGTCGTTTTCTTATGCAACTAACTACCCCTGGCTAATCGTCTCCGTAAAGCGGGGAGTTAACAGAGTCGAACAATATACAATTAAACAAAATTTACATCGCCAGTCGCTACTGCTTCAGCCGTTGGAAAAGCGCAAATACCCGCGCAATTTGAAGACCTATACATGGCTGGTGGGAATATTTATTAAACAGAACAAACACCCAATGAAAGAAGCCCTTGTTTTAAGAGTCAGCATAGAACTGCGCCGATAGGGCGTGCAAGTCTCGCGCGCGAAAACGAGGCTGGGGGCAGTTGGGGGCAGGAGGTCCATATACTCCATGTTAACATATAGGACTTTGTTTTGTTTTGGTCGTAATAATCGAACTGTTCCGAAATAGCGTATTTCAGTTACATTGTCCGAAGGATTATTACAAGCAGAAGCAGTGGAAAACTTTGCCGGTGACAATGATCTTGGAAATCATGAATTTTAATCGATTATTATGGTGGTTCCCATGGCAATAGCGGCAAGTACTTGTGTTTGGCGATTTTGACTAATAATGAAGAGTGCCGGTTTTAGCGCAGTACAAACTGTTTGGTCCAAACGTATACATGTGTTATGATTATGTGCATTTAGA
>JAODUO010000700.1:165000-187500 GCA_025642075.2 Ridgeia piscesae
CAATTGAGTTATTGTATTAATATGTTGTACAAGAAACTGTCATGTTTACATTTTAAGTTAAGGACCAAGTCCTTGTAAAATCGTTCATTGGCCCGTAAAGGTACCAATCAGGGTGTCCACCAGCAAGCCATACGTCCAGCATGTCACCCCAATTGAACCAATTATCATGGCAGGGTGAAGATTTTTTAAGGGGAGAGGCTCTGGTTAAGACAATTTTCTTCTGTGAACAAAAGTGCATGCAACGTCAAACGTTTGAAGACTATTGTCCCAGGCTTTTAATAATACCGCGCAAGTTTGCCGTCTTGAAGGGCGTTGAAGCAAAGGCGTAGGCCTTGATACGTATTATATTGTTTCTTGGTGGACATCGAGGCATGTGCGACCATAACTTGAGCCTTGGCTTGAACTCATGTACTAATGACTTGATTTTGGCCTCCAACATAGGGATTGGGGTTTTCGTCGATCATATATAATTATTTATAACGTCACAGGTAATATGGTTCTGCTCCGCAATAAATCTAGATCAGAATGTTGGGTTCGATGGCGAGCATCAAGACGTACAAACGGAGGTGTTTCTGGAGTCTTAGAGTGGTGGTTGTGGCGTGCGGCAATGGGAGAGAGGTGACATTAGAGGTTTCCAGGGACCTTGAAACATGTTTAATGTAACGGCGAAGACTCTTTAATTAAAGTGAGGATGCCAGCCCCTCTGCCAAAAATTGTCTGAGCATAATTTATAACGGGAAGTATGTTGTCTAGAACGTGAGAAAGTTAAACATCAAAATGTACTGCTGTTATCTCTGCTCGCCTCGGCATTACTGTCAATCGATTTTGTTTTTGAAACTGGATGTCGTGTTGCTGACGGAATCTTTCAAATTGCGAACGTTGTTCCGATCTTGAAAAAAAGTTACTAAACACTAATTGTTGTAGTCATAAGAACGTAATACTAAATAGGGAAAAAACAGAACCCCCTCGTCTTTTGATGTTACGGACCGTTACTGAATCCCCGGCTCGAGCTACCCCTACATTAATTTCGTTTCCGCGCCAGTGACGTAACGTTACCTAACTGCGCACGGATTATCGAGCAGCAGCGACGCCTGACGGTAACCAGCGGGTAACAATGCGGAAGTGACGTAACTGTCACTTAACGCCATTTTCGTTAACGTCGATCAGTGCAAAAGAAACTGAACACCCGCCATATGTTTGGATTAACCCGGAACACAACTACACTGTGCAGAGGGCTACCGGGGAAACGTTCACGACCACGGGTATCGTCGGAGCGGTAAGTTGACCAACTATTCTAATTTGATCTGCCACAGTATAATATTACGGAACGACCAAATCTCCTACTACCTCGTTCTTGGGTCTAACGTTGTCTCGTCCTATAAGGCAAATGTATCATTATTGCTTTAATACTAATAATATATATATATATATATATATATATATATATATATATATATATATATATATATATATTGTTGAGCACTCCAATGCGTTCATGCGCTTTTCGTTCAATAGCATACAGTGTTTGTAAGACAGAGAGAAAAACAAAAAACTAAATTAATTAAATAAAAAATTAAATACTACATTTGAATAAAAGCTATGATGTTATATATGTACGAAATTGTCAAGTAAAATAATTAAGATTATTATTTGACAACAAAAATAATAAACTATGATTTATGTAAAGACAAAATGTGTTTATGAAAATAAATACATAAAATTAGCATCAAACATGATCAGCTAATGCCACAGTGTGTTCGTAATCGTCTAAGTTATGTAACCGCGACTGTTAAAGGGTGCGTCTTCAGCACAGAGAACTTATAACAAACGAGCGCCAATAAAACCATATACAGTACATATATTGTGATCGCCGTATTAACTTTAAACGTCGTTAAGAACAATCTGAAGCGTCAAGGACCGTAGTATGGTGATTTGTTGAATGAAACGGGTTAACAAGCGCTGATCCAGCGGGATCTGGCTTCATGATGACGCACGCCCCAGATTTGCTTCAAAGTATATTTCCATGCGATGGCAACATGTTTTCAAACAGGTTACTCTGGTATTCTAAAGTTGTTATCGACATTAGTCTAAATGCACCACCCGTGACTATATCGGAGTTGTTCTCGTTTCGATAACTGGCTTCTTCATGTAACAGTCGGGGCAGTCATTCTAACGTCCATAGCTCATTTTCCATTTGGTTCGTGGTAGACGTAAGCACGAACTTTGCTCTAGAGACGCGGGGCAAGCAGACAACAGTTCCGCCATCTTGGTGTGGCTGTTCTCATCCTTCCTGTATAGCATTAGCAGGGCAGAGCCTGGCGTTGACCCGCGATTTCTGGTTGATGTCTTCGTTTTTCCCCATGTGTCTTGCAAGGTTGTCTCTAAGCACCGACGCCTCCATCTCCCGCTCCCATTCTCCACTCCTATGAAGAGAACCCTCCATATCTCTCCTTGTGCGATCTTCCCACCGCAGTCTATAAGGTTGTCATCGTCTCCGTCCCATCCCTCTCCGGCCATTTTCCTTCCTTGCCCACCGGTCTTCCCCATTCGTGTCACGTGCACGACTGGTGGGAATCCCAATATCATGACCCGTTCGCGTCCTAAACATTGCATGTAACACGAGCAGCGTGTGGCTGAAATCACCCAAAATGATACGCCGACCACTCTTCGTGAGCGATTGTATTGGCTGAAGTTAAAAGAGAAGTTGTGTAAAGAGCTGTGCCAGTGATACTGTAAGCTGGTACTGACGTAATTAACCGCAGCGTCCCCTGGCGTGCGACGATGTCAGATAGATGCTGCGTCGGAATGAACACACTGGAGTTTAAATGCATCATCGCGCGCCAGGGGTCGCTACGGCTGATTACGTCAGTACCAGCTTACAGTGCTGTAGGACAGCGTATTGACCCCTGGCTTGCAAGGATGTTGTAACGAGGCAGAAATAGTGAAGTAACAACCCAATAGTGTGTGCTAGTGATACATGCATTCACCGCTGGGCACCGTCGCAAGGCCAACGGAAAACTAATATCACAAAAACAGAACAACGGAAGCCTGCAAGCCAGCAACATTCCGTCAACACGCTAACATCGGCGTGTGTCGGTTCAGTTTGAATAAACTGATGCAGTTTAGATATTACACATCGCATGACGACGAATTGATTGCCACTCAAGAATTGCTTCATTATATTCTTAAGGGGTATTAACAGAGATACCGCTTAATATATTACAATTAATACAGCAGGCTGTGCGTGCACTTCACTGTCTAAATGATAGTAAGTGTAGCCATACCAAATGGGAGACGGGATTGTCATTGCATCATATATATTGTAACTAATGCCCCAATCGATTACGGTCTCTGTTAATATATGATTACGAGTTGATTACTTTGAAAGGTGTAATCAATTACAGTGGCGATTACCCTTGTATGTAATCATGTTATGTTTTAGCGAATTAAGCATGTCGTCTTGCGTAGATTATCACTGGGACGCAAACAACTTAGCTATACGAATAATGTATAGATGACAGACCTCAATACTGGGATTGAATCAGCTGAATTCAACGATTAGGAGTGTGAAATAAATATCAAATGATACACCTAGATCTGCGATATTTGTAATAATTATAATTCAAATTAAGCTATATGCGATTTGTACGAAGTTTATTTGACCCCATTTGACCTCCATCAACATAATATCGTTCTTCTTTGTTATTTCCCCGGGCTTGTGGATGTTATAATCGTTTCTCGTACGATCTCGCTCGAAGTCAAACATCCAGAAGTCCTCCTCTACTGTGTCGATGGTCTTGCATATTTATGCGTAATTTTGTCGTTTTTAAAGGCCACCGTTTGACCCAATTTCTCGCCGTTTCTTCGTCGTGGCTCGTGTTGATGACGCTGTTGTCGATTCTGCCCGCGTGTTGATTGCTCTGGCTTACGGAAGATGCCTTCGATTGCAAAGGTGCGTCACCGTTATCTCGAGTGACGCATCATGTTTGTCCGAACTCGGTACCGACGTCGCGAATGTCCAGATAACCACAATGCCTGCGTGGTCAAACGGTCACCCGCGGGACGTGAAGTCCGAGAGAGTGAACTCGGCTGCACTGACCGGTCACGTGTGACCTGGACCGGACGCTCTGACGTCCGTCACTGGTCAATTACGCGGTACGGACGTTGGGTTTTACGGGAGATTGCCGATCTATTGATAGACGATAAACAGCAAACGCCTAGTCTAGTAAACTGACCAGAACGAAGCGCTGTCTTATTTCGGAGATTACGAGGCTATTTCCAGGCGAGATTGCTGTTGTGATGCGAAAGTGGGCCTGTGATATCGAATATTCGGACATTACCAAGATGCACAGCATAGTCCGGTGACTTAGGGCAAGTTTCGACGAGGTTGTGACACAGTTCCACAGAGGTGGGGTCACTGGGGTGTTAGGGCTGAGGGGTAATTGTCAAGGACACGTGAAGGTCAAACATCGCCATGCTATTTTGTTGCATAACAAAACCATTCCAGTTGTTTTGATTTTAATATTATTTGGCATAGTTTTTGTACAGTTGTGACAGGCATTTTAATATCTTTCATTGTCGTAGGTACCAGCATACATGCAATACGAGATAGGCCCTAACATCGACACTTGTGGGACGCCACACGCCATGACTGAATCACCTCACTCGGCACTTCTCACTCCTACCTTCTGATAATGTTTGCCAGTCATTAGTGATGTATGATTTCAACCGTGCAAACGTCTTATCGGTGACATCGAATGAATGTTCAAGACGTGTCATCAACAACTCATGAACAACCGAGTCGAACGCGGACGACAAATCAAGCATCACGAGAATTGTCGTACATTTCCTGTCCAGCGTCGCGGCAGTGCATTGTTGACAAGGAGCAGCTCTCTCTCTCTCTCTCTCTCTCTCTCTCTCTCTCTCTCTCTCTCTCTCTCTCTCTCTCTTCTCGCTCTCGCTCTCGCTCTCGCTCTCTCTCTCTCTCTCCTCTCTCTCTCTATCTCTCTCTCTCTCCTCTCTTTCTCTTTTCTTTCTCTTTCTCTTTCTCCCATCTCTCTCTATCTCCCCTCTCTCTCCTCTCTCTCTCCTCTCTCTCTCCCCTCCCTTCCCATTCTCTCCTCCCTCCCGCTCTCTCCCTCCACCTCCCTCCCTCCCTCTCCCTCTCCCTCTGCCCCCCCCTCTCTCTCTTTTCGGGTGGAGCGTGCATGGATGGAGCTAAGGTATGGTGGAGCATATAAAGTGACCTACTAAACTAAATCTCAACGTACACGGTAAATCAACCCGGCAAGTGGACGTCTGATCAAACGACGCGAAAACATCGGGTGTCCTGTTCCGGGGACATCCGGGAGACCGCGACAATCCCTGGGTGTCGCCAAACGGTCACCGAGATCAAACCGAACGCGCTCGCTCGAACCACACGGCGAAAGGCTCCCGGCGATAAATTTATTACAGCTCCCGATAACGAAATTGCATCTTCGAGTGGACCGGACGTTGCGATTTCCCCAGACGGGACGCCGTTCAAAGTCGCGGACCCGTCGGCAGAGCGCGCGACATTCCCTGCCGTTACACGCGACGAAACCTACGCACAATTTCGTTTATTAATCTCACACCTCTTCCTTCGGATCCTTCAAAGCGCCGACTCGGGAGACCGGCTCCGTCACGCACAAGATAAAGGAGTCGGACTTATGAATTTTGACGTATGCCGTAGCGCTCGGCCGACCGAGGTCCGTGTGGACCGGCAAAAACACGCCGTACGTTTAGGCGGCGATTCATCACAGGGTTTTCGTTTTGTTGTTGCTGTTTAAAGCAAGATGGTCCCGTTGCGATTCGCCGGCGCCTTTGATGCTGCCGCGCGCGTCCAGCGAGGCATTGGCTAGACCCCGAGAGCCATTTTACTAATGCTAAAAGTAAGGTAAAAATACGTTTTTATACACGGCAATATCCATTCCTTTGAAGTGCCCGAAGCGTTTTACAATTTACCCCTAGTGACAGACTAGTTCAAACGAATGCAAAGCATGTTTTTTTATGCCGCGCAACGTCCAGTCCTTTGAACTACCCGATGCGTTTTATAATTTACTCCGTGGCAGACTAGTTCAAACGAACACAAAGCACGTTATTTATACCGTGCAGTGTCCAGTCCTTTGAACTACCCCAAATGTTGCATACTACACTCCCTGGCAGACGTGTTCAATCGAAAGCCATCTCGGCTATAGCTGATGCGCGAAGACTACTCATGCACAAATATCCACCTCTGTCTACAGCCAGGTACTCATTCGAACACCTAAGTAAATTGTAGCAATGTGTAATGAACGATGAATGAACGTTCGACAAGACAACATTGCATAAATGCGATCCTGAGTTATCTCGCTTGACAAGCCTTTCCCACTGTGCCACTGCTCATTAACCATACCTGGTGATGTTTGTTATTTACAACTACCTATGCTGTCAATAACATAACTGTGTGCCGTCCAAGATTTATTTAGCCAAGACACAAAAAGTGCGCCAGTGGGATTTCCACCAATGCCAACGTGTGATATTCTATGAGGAGTTAATCACCAGGCGGCGCTACGGTCAAACGATCTGTCATGTCATGTTTAACCTTACATCAAGCCAGATCAAGTAACGTAGTAGTCTATTAACCAATTAAAGTAATGTTATATTAATTATTATACGCACGTCATAAAATGGGAGTGCGATATCAATCAACCCAGTTCAGGAGGTAACGAATCCATCAGGTAAACACGATAACGTAAACATGATGACTTCGACCAAAGGCCTATATATTTACGTAGGTTCAGAATGTAAACATTTTGCGAGCCAGCAATCGCTGCTGCTTGTTAGCGCAGTTCCAGCCAGCAGTTTTGAATGGCAAACTGGCGTTGGTTCAATGAAGCTATCTTAATACCTACTCGCGGATGACAAATGTAACGGGAATGGTTTGTTGATAAATTTGCAAACATACAGCCACCACTGGCTAATGGCGGCAGGAATCCTTCAAAGTGTACAGCGCCTGTCCTGCCACGGTCCAAAAAGTATCAGTTACGCACGAAATATTGCGCTCCAAATCATGGCGTGCAATGCGATTACGTCGATTGAAATGTGGACGCTCTGTCACTAGATGACACGGACACCTAATGCGGCTGCGATAAGCCACGACTAGCGTGGCACGTGTTTCGAAGCGTCAAGTTCGTCATCGTGTGTCCGGTGTCTCAGATGGTGGTTTACAAGTTTTACGACTGCTTGTCATCTTTCACATCCCGCACAACTGTCGGACTACTATTATTCTGTCGCTTCCTTCTCGCCAACACGTTCCACTAACCACGAACGTACATCACAAACGTACACGTACATGACAAACGGAATTAGTAATGAAAACCGATCCAGGGCCGCGCGAGCAAAAACGCCGCCTATCACTCAGGCGTCGCAAATATGGTCCTGACGTTCACTAATCCGACGATCGCACACTGACCTAAATCAATAGTCCGCCAGTCCGTCGGGTGTGCCGCGTCGTTCCACGGTTAAATTTATCGGTCGCGCGCCGAAAATCCCTATCGGCTCCGGAATCAAGACAAACGACAGCGAATCTCGCTAACTTGCGGGCGACCATGAGGAATATCTCACGGCCAAGGCTCTGCGATAATAAATCCAGAAAACGCGTAGCGGCGTCGCCGAAGCGCTACTACTTGTAGTAAATGTAATTTTTCATGCATCTTAATCAGTGTGGCGTAAAACCGGTAGAGTAAACGATAAAACTCGATACATCATCGGCGTTGGCAGCGTGCCAATAACAACGGCGCCGACGCGCGGAGCACGTGTTAACGGCACCCGCGGGCGACGCCGAGACGAGACGGTTCAATCGAACGTTGGGTAATGTCGTCGACGGCGAATGTGAATGGAGAGTCATCCATATCGTGATATAGACCTCTGCAGGGAGCTGACTACGCAACTGCCGTCGTACGTACACTTCCTGTTGGGCGCCAGCAGGAAGTAGCTTTAACGCCGCACTCCGCCGCTAGGGGCGGACAGGAGAATTGTTATAAACGTAACGTTTGATGTCCATGGTAATTTTCACACATTTACTATGTAACGTTTGATCTCCAACGTCATAGTTTGCACACGTGTACTACAGCTATCTTGCCTATAATCAACCTGAAATAGGGAAACCGTACGATTTAGACGAAGACCAACGAGATGGGAATGGACCAAACGAATAATGGAAACTGATCTGGAAACTGCACGCTGAAGCCTTCGCCTAACCATCTGACATTACTGCTGCATAACAGTGACAATGATAATAATGAGTGTTAGCTGCATCGATAATTCCGCACGTCTGATTTCAAATTCATGTTGCAAAAACAAGCAAACCTAACTCGTAACCATGACGACACACCAGTTTGTTTGTGCAAAGTATTGTACGTAGTTTTGGTAAAATCATTAAAAAACTAAATATTTATTTCATTATGCCTCTACAATCAATTCAAGAGAATAAAAGCACTGGAACGTTTACGTGAATACGCGGTGAATTAGAAATGCGTGTTAAACTGCTTTAAAGCTGGTACAATCCGACGCTTCTGAACAAACGGGGACAAAGTACAACAGGTTCAGTCAACTTCCTGCTAATAACTAGCAAACTAACTATCAGACACTTTTGAAGAGCGCTACACCTAATATCGCTCATTATACCATACGATAGCACTCTTGCAAAATGGAAATACATATTGTGTGAACTGAACGTAGGAAACCGTAGGTGATGCTAGGGTAGCGTTCTCCAAGTAACGCTACTGGTGCCTTGACAGCTCAGGAAACGAAACACGTGGACGTGGACGTGATCGTGGTACGAATCTGTAATTCGCGACCGTGCGAGATACTCGCGCCCGTAAATGTGTCATGTTGGTTGGATGTGTGTGTGTGTGTGTGTGTGTGTGTGTGTGTTGTGTGTGTGTGTGTGGTGCGTGCGTGCGTGCGTGCGTGCGTGCGTGCGTGCGGGCGGGCCGTGCTGCTGTGCGTGTGCGTGTGCGTGTGCGTGTGCGTGTGCGTGTGCGTGTGCGTGTGCGGTGCGGTGCGTGCGTGCGTGTGTGCGTATGCGTGCGTGTGCGTTTGCACGGTGTATGTGTCTACGTATGTTCGCAATTACATTTGCGTGCACGTGCACTGGTGTGAGCAAGGTTGTGCATGCATACGTATGCCACCCCTTGTGTGGTGTGCAGGCGTGCCTGGGCGCATGCGTGGGTTCACCCTTGCGCACGTACATAAGTGAGATCACGAGAACATGACGTAACACGGCCCCCTAATCCCGCATCCAGGACTCGCTCGACGCCCTGTGTCGCCCGTAATGCCACTTAATCACAGCCTTCCTCCTCGCGCACGTCTTTCCTCTAACTTTTTCCCTCCAACCCGTCAATTCGACAGGTCCGCTCGAGACCCGACGCAATCTCGATATCGGATCGCCCGATTTCTCGCTTCCAGGAAGCGCGGTATTCAATTTCTGCGGCCCGCCCTCGTTACTAGGAGGCCGACTCCGGATTAGAGCAGCGAGAGACGCTATCTGACGGATCAGTTGTGAATGCTGAGCTTTGACCCGACGCGCTGAGGCTGTTATAAGAAGTCGTGGTGTTCAATCATTCGCCGTTACACAACAGCCTTGACCCCCACCGCAGCGGCACTCGTTCATCTGCGCCAAGGCTTCATCCGTCGTCCACGCAACAACCGACCGCGAGTAGAATGACGATGGAGTCGCCACGTGGTCGCCACGTGGTCGCCACGTGGTCGCCACGTGGTCGCCACGTGGTCGCCACGTGGTCGCCACGTGGTCGACACGGCCTTTTAACGTTTCTTCTTTTTCTATTAATGACCATCAGTCAATTAGCTTGCTATTACAGTCATTGGTTTTCGGAATTATTTTGTAAACTTAGCGACTCCACTACATATTACACATGGTGGTTACCTCCAAACAGCCAAAACTTGGGCTAACGCAGGAGTTGTTCTTCTCTAGAATTAGTGAGTCCACTACAGGTTACACACCTGTGTGGGATCTTTTACTTCCCCTGGCATACACACCAGATAGAAGGGACCACCGGCTTTTAGTGTTTCTTCCGAAAGACACCGGCAATGTGAGGTGAACGAAATTGCCTTGGTTTTGAAACGGCGGCAGGTGGGATTGAACCACCGTCCGACTGGTAGTCCGGCGCCCTACCGCGCGACCACCTCTCCTTACAGATTGTGTTGGCCTTGTGACGCCGTCGTCTTGTTCTGGCGGTCAACACGTGGATGTCTCGGTCAGCGTGAGGTGCGTGACCCACGATGCAGCTATGACCTATCCGTGGCAACAGTCGTCCATCTCGTAGGTTGGATTTCAAAAGATTGGAGATCTCCTTTGAGGACGTTTTTACAGCGAAAGTGTCATTTCCTACTGTTCTCCTTCCCACCTGTAACTTCCCGAAGAAGACATATTTAGGATGTCCCTTATCCATTCTACGGACGTGTCCAGCTCAGAGACAGCGACGATGGCGCGCACTGTTGAATGATCGGACGCCGGCATCGCCAACAGTTTCGTCAATGTCGATTTCATAGATTTCAAAACTATCAACTCGAAACTCACTACGACATCTCAACCATCGCCGCCAGTCTTCAACAGCTAGGAGCGTTTCGTGCTCTGATCGCTCGCCAGATGGCGTTGCGAGCAGACACGTGACTCGGTCGATATCCATAGATGGTTTTGTCGAAGCGATCGAAGTGGTTGACGTTATCCAAGGTGCACACCTGTCTGTCTGTCTGTCTGTCTGTCTGTCTGTCTGTCTGTCTGTCTGTCTGTCTGTCTGTCTGTCTGTCTGTCTGTCTGTCTGTCTGTCTGTCTGTCTGTCTGTCTGTCTGTCTGTCTGTCTGTCTGTCTGTCTGTCTGTCTGTCTGTCTGTCTGTCTGTCTGTCTGTCTGTCTGTCTGTCTGTCTGTCTGTCTGTCTGTCTGTCTGTCTGTCTGTCTGTCTTTGTGTCGCTATTGTGTGTCACCGTCGACTTGTGTTCAACGGTTGCTGACGGTTTTTTAACGGAAGTGAAAATGTTCTTCATTTGGCACTGCCGAGTGTCTAATGTTAGATGTGGATGTACATTGAACTACCGACGCATCGCGATTGTCGATGTCGCGACGCAAAACTATCGATAGTATATTTAATTATCGATAGCGATCGGCGTTAGCACGGTGAACTATCGAATATACAGATAGTTGACCAACATATCAGCAAGTTAATTTTGCCGTTATTATACTATTCGTAGGGGTATTATTCAACGTTCTTTTGAAATGTTAACTTATTTACCGAGCCCAGCGGGACCAAACGTCAACAACTGTCGATCAAATCAGCATCATTCACGGATTGTCACACCACAGACGCAAATATTGGCAGCAACCGTAGAGTTTGGCTAGGTCCAAGAGATATGTAGCTTAACCCACGACAAATAAAGTTGGAACTCAAACATTTTGGCTTCCATGATACTAATAGTATATCACGACAATCACGAGACTATCTTGATAGTATCGCAACAGTCACTAATACTTAGTTTGTGTCGTTACAGTCTTGTTATGTACTGTATATTATAAAGTACGGCTTATCTATTCTATAACAGGTTAATCGTTTAACTGTGTTTTAAGGAACGGCAATTATATTAACACAATTGTACTATTTGTGTATGCTTACCAGTATGGAATTCATACAAGTTTACTGTCGACAGCCGGAAATACCTGTATATAACGTTAATCGTGTTTAACGTTCATGGATTCATCCAGTACTATAATTATTATATCATTCATACCCGTAATGAACACATACGTCTTATCCACATGCAGCGGAAAACACGACAAACGGACGGAAATATCCATATTAACCACTATGTTTGCGATATTAATTAATAACACACACCTAATCTACTAACCCGCGCTCGCCTCTGTGGCCATAACATATGGGTTCAGGAAGTGTTTTGATCTTAATGAAACCCGTTCCAGTTCATGGGGATGCCCCTAATATTGACACACGCAGGCGCGCGTGCACTGGTGTGCACGTGCGAGCTTGCACGTCCATGCGACGTGCATTCGCGCGCGTTCGCTGGTCTATAGGACGCACAGCAAGGTCGCGGAATGACTGATGAACGCGAGGCAGTGTGCCCGTGAGAGGCCAGGAGAGCTCTTCAGGCGCTCTCCGTGCGCGTCCGTAAGACTGGACCTCATCAAACGGCCGGGTTCGAATCAGGACGGTACATTCTTGACCGTCTTCGGACGCCCACCCACGTGTTATCGCCGATTTCTGTCCACTTCAATCCGGGAGAACTTATTTTCTAGATCAGGACAACTTCCTATAATATGTACAACAGTTATGCTGTGATTTGTGCCGATTATAGAAACTGGCTGAACTACTAAATTCGGCTACAGCAGATAGCATAGAGCGGCACCCGTCCAATGGTACCTCAACACAAATGCCAATAACCTTGTCATAGTATTTAGGACTGAACCAGTTTTGTCATTTCTTGTTTTCCAGTTTTGTCTTAATTCGGTAACTTCACTATCATTATTAAACACACGCACGCACGCACGCACGCACGCACGCACGCACGCACGCACGCACGCACGCACGCACGCACGCACGCACGCACACACGCACGCACACACACACACACATATATATATATATATATATATATATATATATATATATATATATATATATATATATATATAACATATATAATATATATATATAATTACGTTATAACGATGGTGTTGCAAAACATCAATTCATTGCTCTTGTTTTAGTTTTCCTCCGTGTTCCGCATTATACAGGAATTATAGTGCGACATCGCATTGCTTTGCAACTCTTTCCTTTCCTGCCCCCCATTGCCTCCTTTCAGCAGCCCCTTCTCTTCACTCTTCATCTTTCACCTTGCTCCTCCTCGTAGGCCCTGGCAACGGCTACTTTCTAACCACTCACGTACAGATCCCTATTGTTTTGGTTCTTATATGGAATAATGTTTAGGTTTAGGGTTAGGTTTAGGTTTAGGGCTAGTGTTAGTGTTAGTGTTGGTGTTGGTGTTGGTGTTGGTATTGGTGTTGGTGTTGGTGTTGGTGTTGGTGTTGGTGTTGGTGTTGGTGTTGGTGTTAGTGTTAGTGTTAGTGTTAGTGTTATGTTGAAGGTACGTTTGACAAGACTGACATTAGGTGTTTACATACATTTGTGAGTTGTTAGCAATTTGCCATCTCCGTAGGCCCTGCTAGCTTTGTCGGTTTAATACGAGATCAAGCCAATGTGTTTTTACTTGCGAACTTACACATTTTACCCAATTAAATACCAGTACAGTTGAACCTCGCTATTAATGTCACCCACTGGAGTGGGTCAAATTGACCCGAATGGCCAGGTGACCTCATCCGCGTAACTAATTTCCTACATTTTACTGTTAATTAATTCGGGCTTAATGTCGAGGTGAATGACCGTAGGCCGAAATTCCACAGTACCAACGATTAACTCCACCGACAACGAGATCTCGCAACATTACGCGTTGTTTCAATCGGTCAACTGATGACATCGATGGCGTATATAAGAGGTGATCGTTCTAAACAAACACCTGACGAAACCGTCGGATTCAAGGTTGGCATTTGATCGGTTCGATCCACCAGCGATGCGATCTATTCAGACATTGCCCCTGGTTTACGTGAATGTGACAAGGTAGGCCTGTCGCCGTCAGATCGCTGCCTCTGGCGACGTCTTATCTTCACGCCGACGGTGACGTTAACGGGTCAGTGTACGACCTCGAGAGATCAATAGATTCCGAGCGCGTTATTGAACAGCAAACACGCCCTGACTGTCGGGATACGGGCTTAGCGCGATGGCGCTATTCATGCGTGTAGTCGTCGTTAAACCCGACCTCGGCCCGGCCGTGTTATTCATGACGCCCAATCTCGGTCGACCTTCTAATAACTGCCAAAATAAAAATAAATTGGTCGATGGCAGATCGGCGAGCGTTATGGCGACGACTGGCTCGTCGTGTGACCGACACCGTCACGATCACGTGGTTATTATACGTTCCTGCGTAATGGCTCGGGCAGGATTACGTTCTGACCTATGGCCGTGTCAGTCCCACTTGTCCGGGATGAGTTCTAACATTTCACGGGTATTCCACGGGGTGCTTCCACTTTGGCATCCGGTATTACATATTCAGTTCAGTTTTTGGTGTAAATGAAGCTCTCCTAATGGACAGTGTACAACACAGATGATAGACATACGACGGTATCTAGGATGTGATTGTCGCTGAAATAACATCTTGCGTAATGTAATTTCCGCGGAATAGGGCCTGTAAGTGGGTCACGATACATGGCGAGACTTCACGCGATTTGAGCTGATTGGGGACTGGACACAAGAATAATATTATAACGACGGACAACAGTTGTAGCTTCCGACTGATAACTACTAGGAATAACAGGCCATAAATATATTGCGTTATACCGTTCTTATCTTAAATGTCCAAATTATAAACACCACTTACAAATGGAAAGACAAGTTGGCGGGTAAAAATCGACAAGATCGCACGAGTTCGTTTGAAATGAGTTACTCTAATTTGAAGGACAAATAGGTATATGCAACTCCAGGCATGATCCGGACATGATCAAGCCATATTTCCTGTGACTTTTTTTTTAGATTTCGATGTATTAAGTAAAAAAACGATGCTCGCCCAGAATTTTGGATAGCATGAAACTGAGCTATATATGATTTTCTCATACTCCACACAAAAATCGATTGTCGAGTGAGTTTGAAACGCTGTGGTGTTATATTATGCAGCATTCAACTTGATGCCATACGTTGCACAAATGATTCGTTCCGCGTGTATTTGGTATGGACAATCAGAAGAATACAGTAAAGTTCAGATAATCACCGGAGAATCACTACACCACTGCGTCATACGCCTGTGGATGTGCGCATGCGCACTAATACACATATGCAACATTAACTCCGCAATAGGCTGAACCTTGTACCATTTCACGTCCAATTGAACTAAATTGATAATAATGATCGGACCATCATTGTTTTATGTCGCGCCAGGTAGCGTAACACACTGACCATGCCGAGTCGTGGTCAAACTATTGTGACAGTGTATTAGTAATAATGGACATGTGTTTATTTTCAAACGGACATTACATTCTATCGTACCACGTTTCAACTTCATGCTCAATTTGGTATATACCATCCGTTCAAATGGGTATAATATAAGCGGGACGTCTGATAAGACAAGTTCCAAATCGTTGTGTGCTCATTGCGACCACTTCAAAATTGCTAAGCGACTCAAAATGGCTATAAGCGATCCAAATCTGAGTCGCGACGTAGAAGTTAAGAGCCGTTGGTGTAAAATGATATAGTGCGCATGGGCTTAGTATTTTTTCGGATAATAATGCTTAAAATCCGGCGAACCTATGACAGAATGATTAACCTTTCGCCAAAGATATTTCGCAATCCATGGACAACTGTCCGTTTACACAATACAACAAACAGTGCGAAAGTACTTGGCCAACGACCTTTAAATACTCCATACAAACCAAGAGGTGCGAGAAATGATTAAACTGACTCGGATGAACAGATAAAACGAAAGCCTCCGAACCAGTTCTGATGCGGCATATTCAAAAGGAATGCTGTCAGGTCTAAATGTCAAAAACTAATCCCGGAATCAACGAGTCGAGCGCGAAACCTATGACATCGTGGTTGAGGTTAAAACGTTGAAACGCTAAAACGCCGCTGACCTTCCTATCTACCAGTGGGCGAACGGCGAATGTTCTCGGGGAAACGTTCACTTTCCGGCATCTCTGGACAGCCGTTTGTGTGGGAAGCTTATGTAAAGTTAAAGTGGTTCTCGGTGGCATTGTCATTTTGAGACACGGCTCTACGCGTGTGTCTCGACTGACCCACCAAGTGCTCTGTGGCCGAACCACGCGACATGCTAGTGGGCGGGTATACAACATAGTTCTGCTCAGAATTTGCCAAAAGGTAAATTGTAACAGTAAGTCTGCTGTCTAGAACGTCGGAAAGTTAAACATCAGACGGTAGAGCCTGCTGCTCGCCTCGGCATTATTGCCGATCAAATTTGTTTGAAAATGGATGTTTTGTTTACCATCTGAACGTGTTGCAGGCGGAATGTCTCAAATTGCGAACTTTGTTCCGAGATTAATAAAGTAACTGACCACAATTTGGCAAGCAACATGCAGACATAAAACCGTAATATTAAATATAAAAAAACCTAGGCGCTGACACCCCCGCTTAATAAAGTAACTCTCAGCGTGGTCCGTTGGTTGGTCGGACACGGGGCCGCACGAAACAAGAAAAAGAAACCTTCAACGAGTCGGAACAAACACCAACGCTACGAATACAATAAAGAATGACGAATCGGTGTTTTGTTTAAGTAGTATATGTGGAACCGGTCTCACAGAAGAGGGCCTACCTTTGTTAATGTCATCAACATAACTACCTTGCTACGTGCGGTGATTTGAGACGTCATTAAGAATAGAGTTATAGTGTAGTAAGTACACGTAGTCTGACCCAGTCTAACCCTAATTTACAATGTTGCCAGTTGAGTTCAAGAAATCTCACGCACTTCCATAAAAGCGTTAACATGTTATAGTGGCG
Source organism: Ridgeia piscesae (assembly GCA_025642075.2). Taxonomy (NCBI): domain Eukaryota; kingdom Metazoa; phylum Annelida; class Polychaeta; order Sabellida; family Siboglinidae; genus Ridgeia; species Ridgeia piscesae. Next base: position 181,648 of record JAODUO010000700.1, read on the forward strand.
TTATAAACGTTTGCAGTTTTGTTGCAGTTTGATCTATTAGGCACGTGTTGTCGCATCGCCCAGTCATCCTACCACACTGTTCCGACGGTAACGCAACATCGATGCATCTACATTACACTAAACACCAGTTGACCCACGTGAAATTGTCGACACAGACATACAGCCCCCTGACGAACACTTCATTACGCCAAACAAAACGGGGCGGAAATTAGCCAAGACCTTATAATAACTCCGCAGTGGACGGCGAGCTTCTGTAGGCGCGATAATTGCCAAGCTAGTCGGACAACATACCGCCGTGACTAATGTCGTCGTGCAGCGTTCTCATCAGCGGCATAGATCGTCGTCCCACGCGGCACGGTTAGCGCGATGCAGTAGGCGACAAGTTTGCATCGTTCTTCCACTCAGCTCGTCCGTGAATAAGTCTCCCCGACAATCAGTCATCCCCGGGGAGTCTTCGTGTTTCGCCGACAACAAAGGCCGGCGCAGCAGCCTTCCCGCGTCGTCTCAGAGTCGCGGTCTTTCTGTTCAGTAGGTTCAGTCGTTGGACATATCACCTGTCGGGAGATGCTGTTGGGTTGCGTTACCTTCATTTCGGATTTGCTTGTTTCACTTATCTGTTATCTTCTTTTTAATCCACGTGTCCACTCCACATTAACTGATTCATCGTCAGCGCCTTCCTGGAACTTTTTTCGACGCTTGACCATTTAGGTTTACCGGTGTGACACACGCACGCACGCATGCACGCGCGCACACACGCACGCGCACACACAGGAAGCACCTTGCGCTTCTTCCGTCACCATTTGATATTCTCTTTGATCATGAACTTCAGACGACCGGAGAAGTCAACTGTTCTCGTTGTAAATGTCATTCCACCGACCACACGCAATGCCGACACGCAACACAGGCACTGCAGGGCGACATCACTTCCGCCGGATTGTTTTCCGTTCCGTTGAAGTGTTTGAAGATTTAGTGACGAAAAGTTAATTATACAACAATTTGCCTGCTATGTATGTTGCATTCTTAGAAAACATGTCCGGATCATGCGTGGAAATGATTATACCAAGTTATCAGGCAAATTAGAGTAACACATTTCAAACGAACTCATGCGATCTTGTTTACTTTACCCGCGAACTTTTCTTTACATTTTTTTTTATTTGGTATTATATATATATATATATATATATATATATATATATATATATATATATATATATATATATATATATATATATATATATATATATATATATAATTATATATATATATATATGAATATCATTCATATAAACTAAATGAACGGCGTTAATTTCTTAATTCCTCCCTATTTACCATTTCACACGCACACACTCACGCCGGACTCATGTTTGGATAAATGCACGCACGCATGCACGCACGCACGCACGCACGCAATAATGAACTCACACGCATGCAGTTGCGGTTGGTATCGAAAGTTAGTGAAGAGCCGCTGGAGAGAACGAAGGAAAAGACAGGGAAAGTGACAGTGTTGATAGACATGCTGTTGTTCCTATCAGTGCTCTTGAGCAGTCGTCTCCACCAACCGTCTCCATTCATTAATCCATTCATTCATTCATTCATTCATTCATTCAGCCAGCCAGCCAGCCAGCCAGCCAGCCAGCCAGCCAGCCAGCCAGCCAGCCAGTCAGTCAATAGTTTAGTGATTATTCGTGTGTATTTTCTAAGAAAGCCTTTTCGCCTTAGTGGGTGTCTTCTGACGTAGACTAACCGTTTCTTAAATTTAATCTTAAATCGATTAAATTGTTCCAATGTACCTAATCATGTTATTTACTGCCATTGCTATATCTCTAACAAAATATAGGTACGCTGAGGTCACACATGAGCAGATGCATTTCTCTCGGCTTACGCAGTATATGTCGTTTCCCCACGCCGTTGTTCTCCTATGTATGTCAGTTTCTGAGCTACCGCGCCAGCATGTCGTAACTACGTTCTTATGCAAAGAGAGCTGCGGAAACAATACAATTTAAACACGTGAAATGCGTGTATTCATTAATTGTAATACACACACACACACACACACACACACACACACACACACACACACACACACACACACACACACACACACACACACACACACACACACACACACACACACACACACACACAACACACACACACACAAATATCTTTCCTTTAAATAGCACCCATCTCGTTTTCCTGTGACTAGCAGCTTCAGACGCCCTTCACTTAGTAACACTGAGTTGTGTACTTTCTCACTGTCTCATCTGGGTCAGTTCGTCGTTTCAGCATGTTGAATATCCCTGGTGTTGTTGCATCCAGATAACATTACTGTTATTCAGATTTGTAACACTCGTATAGTGCAATATTGCTTAGATCTACCACAGCATCTATGTGTGGTTGGCTGTGATTAAGATATCAAGGTGAAATGTAAAATGAGTCACTGCGCAGATATTATGTTATGACTACCCCACGATACCGACGATACTGATGCAGAAATTGTAGAAATATTATACAAATAGGGCATGACAGTTTTCGACAAATTAAATGCGGAAACAGTTTAGTGTGTCTTTCTAAGAACACGCCGCCTCACCGAATTACCTGTAAACGACCTTAGCGTAACAAGTGTCTCATCACTTGGAATTCGATTTTTCTCTCATATTCAGCAATGCTATCACGGATTCGTTGATTACATAGTACATACATCTCGTATCGTTTGATATTCCTCATACAAAATCACGTAAACTAGGCTACGAGGCATTTCTATACTCTGATAACCTTTTGTTTAGCTATTTAGTCCGGGAAAGAGATTCAGAACGTCTGTAATAAATTGGTGAAAAGGCACTCGCTGGAGTCGGTCTGGCAGTAGCCTATAGCGCCATCTCTTGGACACCGAGTGATTTACAAAATCTTCGGCTGCAGCAAACGGTTCCTGCGTCAAAGGGCTCTTCCGCCCAGAATTGGCCGAGCAATAATTTGTAACGGGACATTTGCTGTCTAGGGTGTAGGACATTTAAACATCAAAGGATATTGCGGTTAACTCTGCTCTCCTCGGAATTATGGGTAGTCAATTTTGTTTTGAAACTGGATGTTTTGTTTACCATTTGAACACGTTGCAGACGGAATCTTTCAAACTGGCTGGCAGTAAACCTCCAATATGAATGTTGTAGTCAAAAGAACGCAAGAAGCACTTTAGAACATAAAACCCAGGAGCGGTACACCCGCTTTAACATCGACGGGTAAACACCAAGCAAATAGGCCGACGTCGAAGTGGAGATATTGAAATAATTCGACGGTTTGAAATATACCATAAATATACTCACTGAGATGTTCTGGTAAAAAATGTCCGACATCTGGTCATTGCCACTGGTCAAGGACAGGTCCAGCGGTGTTTTCCCTCTCGCGTCTTTCGCCTCGACTGGGGCGCCATATTTCAATAGACTTTTGGCGGCCTACGAACACAGAGTAAACGTTCGTCTAGAAATAGCATACATGTTAGACATGTATGACTCACAAATGTTGGCGAAACCAGAATTATTTCACAAAATAGGCAAAGAAGGCATCATGGAATATGTTAAGATACAAATGTGTGTAGAAGTGTAAATATAAGGTAAAGAAAGTCCAGTTAGTTGATGACACTCACTTAGAGAAGCCGTCATATAAAACTTAAATCAAATCAATTCAAGGGTCTAGACTCTCTTTTTTCTAGAAACAACTCAACATAATACATTAACGGTAACGTGTGGCTGCAAACCAAATGTTCGTAGAAAACAAACAAACCAATCGGAAAGTGTGGCACCAGACCAGCAAGCATCAAATATATACTATTTCAATCGGACACATAGATACACTAATCGACTAACGCCAACTGATCCGACCCGATTAAACTAACACCGACTGATCAGATCGGTCGAAAAAACAATACAAGACAAGACAAGACAAGACAAGACAAGACAAGACAAGACAAGACAAGACAAGACAAGACAAGACAAGACAAGACAAGACAAGACAAGACAAGACAAGACAAGACAAGACAAGACAAGACAAGACAAGACAAGACAAGACAAGACAAGACGCACCTCTGCCCTGCCGCACTTGCACGCCAGATGAAGCGGCGTGTAGCGATGAAGCGCTGTCTTCGCGCTGATGTCTGCGCCTCTCTTCAGCAGCAACTCCACCAGAGCGTGACGGCCGCACTGTGCAGCCACGTGTAACGACGAGTAGCCAGCGTCGTTGCGGACGTTTACGTGAAGACCGGACGACGACGGGTTGAAATACTGAAACGTACAACGAGCAACATTGTTCTTGTATTCTAAGCCAGAGCATTAATACAGGGTATTTTTATTTGACTTATCATCGAACTATTAGTAAATTAGGTGAGAATAAAATGCATTGCTAGTAATAACGTTGGTAAAGTATCACACGTCAACATGTGAACTATTAGAAACATTTGACCTAAAACCACTGTCTTGACCTGAAATGGCAGAGGGAATAACATGTTTATTGAGAACCGTTATTTCCATGCTAATGGTACGTATTGGTATTTTCCTTTTGAGAATTCTTTGAAAGATGAATTCAATGGATGATCGAAGGCATTGCATACTGCGTGTTTTGTTTATGTTAGCGCAACATGTTATAGGCTGGATATCTCTGTGATCACAACCACGCAACGGTTGTTGACATATAGACACTTCACGAAGGAACAACAGCGTGAATTGTTATAGTTATTTTTCATAGCGAAACTGCACATTGTACACGGCAGTATCGAAGTGAAACCGTCGTTCCCTCGAGTTCGAGACCAATTCGCCATCCACTGCATTACTACACTCTATAAATAACACAATACCTAATTGCGACTTTCTGTTGCAGCGACCAGCATGTATGCATGTGGATTAGTGCCCAGTAATGATATTTTCTGTCGTGTCGTGTCGAACGCACAAAAAGTTGATGACTAAATCCAATAACGATTTTGTTTCGTAGCAGAGGGCAACGTAACGTCCAGTGCAGTCTAATGTTGATATATCGTCAGCCCGATCAATTACAATAAAACTACTGATTGGTCAATACAACGAAGATCCAAATAAAAAAATTGGGTCTGACAACCATTTACGTGAACAATTACCCAGATTTCACGTCGACGCGACACAGGACAAAACATCGTGGTTTATGGCAATGGCATATTTCCCGGGCGGGCAATCCGTTTGCCAAGAGAACCATCTGCCGGAATACATGTGTTCTTTAATTAGCTAATGACAGAGGTTTCTCGACGTGAGCGAAGGATGTTTAGGCTTTCGTGTGCAGATATAATTACCTTTTGTAAAGGTTGACATTCGTCACACTGGCAGAGCGGATGACAGAGTTTGCGTTGCGTCAAATCAACGTCATCGTCATCAGAATCACTCGTCCAACCAAGATGAAATTTGACCTGAAACACAGTACATTTTTAAAGCATATGACAAGGGTTTTTGCTTCATACTTTGGAATTCATTACTCTATAACTAATTACAAATAGTATACAGGCGATACTTATAAAAACAATTCATCCTTTAAGCTAGATGTTTGTGTAACTATATCGACACTTAATAACAGTGTGTATGCATACGCGATTAAATAAGGAAGAAGAGAAACTAAGTGTACATGACTTATGTATCTTTTCGCCACCACGTTTTATAAAAAGACATGTACGTATTATGTTTTTATAACAAAACCATTTAAAGAAAATTTTGTAAGTAAAAGCACTGTTTAGTTTCACAAAACATGTCAGTCTTTGCTACCGGTCTCTCTGAATGTGTATTTTGTATATTCCTACCGTGGGGTACTTCATCTATACATATATAACTGCATTAAAACTTTAAA